>JAQQZZ010014320.1:3722-20376 GCA_030265115.1 Mopalia vespertina | reverse complement strand
GGAAAGTCAATAAAGAATAATTATCTGAGTGGTCACCCATTATTTGTAAGGGTCACGTGTGTTTGAAGAGTGAGTCTGCAATTTTGTGGGGTCTGTATTAAATATCATACCTATAGCTTAAGCTGTGAAACCGTATCTTTGTCACGTAGTCGGTCTTCTTACAGTGAGAGAGATTATTAAAGCTGTCTACGTACGTTATCCTTGGATATGTGACAGCTGGGGACATGGTAGTTAAATATGGGGGCATACGCAACACTATCGCCAAAATAAGAGAAGCTATAGTTTTTATGAGTTTGAATATATAACTGAATGCTATCTACACTTATGTATATTTCATTTGTAAATGTAGCAGTAATATTAATGCTCAGTGACATGTGCTAATTTGAAAGTTAATGAACTGCATATCAAAAGTCAGTATGAGCAGTATATGCATATGAATAAACAGATTTATTACTATATTATAAAATGCACACATGGCTTTGACAGACATTATTGTAGCAGTTGGTATAGAAACTATTTAGTTAATTGGGGGGGGGGGGGGGGGGGGGGTATTTAAAACAACTGTCTCGATTTCCAGATAAAATATAATAGAAATTTAAATTTATGCGCAAACTGCATTTCTAAAATATTTCAGCTATTAATGAATTTTCCTACAGATAGGTTAATTGTTATCTATATATTCAATAGAGCCGTAGTTACACCTATCCGCTTAGCTATTCTTTCACAATAACTTGTTAAAATACGTGCCACCATGATAATGGACAATGTCACCCTTTGTGTATTTACAGTGGAGAACATTACCTGGGATTGACAAATGACAAGGTGTTTAGGAAGTCCTGGTACACCATGCTGCATCCAGAGGACTTGAGCGAGGCCCGGGAAAAGCACGTTCAGCGTAAGTTCATCTTAAATTATCTCGGCCTAAAGACAACTTTTCTTCAGATTCACACAGAAAATACGTGATTTTGCTTCAGTTACTTTTCTCCTCTTCGTCTCTCTGCCTTTGACAAAAACGTTAGTAATTCAGGTCCCGCGGTTTTTATAGCCAGTCTAATGAAATCACAGAGTAATGTTAGTAACCGCAGTATTTTCACTTATTTCGGATTTTTGTTGTTCAATGTGCAATCAATCCCTAACTTTTTAAAAGCTGGTATCATTATTCTGCTTTATTATTCATACATATTTTTGAAATATGTATATGACATCTCCTATTTCGATTTCTACAGTTATCCGCTCACGTCATGAGATGGGATGTATGATGACAGTGCGCATGATCACAGAGAGCGGTGACCTTCTATGGGTCAATGTCGTCATGCATGTACGCCAAGGACTGGTTCCAGGCAGCAATGATCCGGTTATCGTCTGTGTCAATCAAGTTGTGAGGTAAGTTGAAACAACACAGAGTTTATCCTAAATGACATGTTCAAACTTATCTCATCCAATGGTCGGACAGAAGGGAAAATGCAGACAAATAATTTTCTATTGGATAAAATAAATGAACAACTTAAATAAAGCTATTTCTATATGTACACCATAATAAGTTTATTCGGAATTTTGGTTCCTGTAAACATTATTTTAGTTTATATAAAAGAAGATATTCTGCCTTGTGAGTTAAAATATAATGCTGTTTACAGTCATTTTTGACATACGTTAATACAGTAATATAATTTTCTCTCCACATTAAAGTTCATATAAAATCTGGGTTTGTGTTACAGCGAGGATGAAGCTTACCACTTTAAGGTACAGAGCCAACTGTACTCTTTGCACGCTTCTAGAGGCCCTGACTACATGTTCCACTCTGGCTATCCCGGCAGTAACTCACCTGGAATGGAGAATGAAATGTTTATGCAGTCCTATCAGTTACCAGGTTATTATCCTCATGGTGTCATGAGCTACCCTTCACCGACAGGCGCCTTTGGCGGATATTCTGTTTCGGAACAGTACCCTAATAACTATCCTCAACAGGGAGCTGGCATGACTTGTGGTGAGCCACTAGATAAACGGGAAACCTGTACCAGAAAAGCAGAACACGCACAGGCTGTGGAGGCCTTGAAGCGGAAACTGGGAGAGAATGGCCCCTGTAGAGGAAAGAAGATTCCTAGAATGAGTTTGAACCATAACAGTGGATACCCCCCAAGTGCTGGTCACTTCGGGTGTGTCTCTAATGGCACCACCTCTGCAAATCAAGGTTACCTCACCAGTGGAGCTAATAACACGTACAGTACATCCACTCAAGGCTACTCATACGGCCCCACGCAAGTAATGGCAGCCCCTTTGAACGGTCATATCCCAGATCTCTGCTTTTCATTGAAGAATGACGGACCAGAAACAGTTGTTTTGGCTTCTGACATATCTTTGTCACCTCGTCTTCCGCCAACTCCCGATTCGTCTCCATCCATGTTAACGTCAACATCAACTACAACGGTAACCCCAGTAATGATAAAAACGGAAGTGCTTCCAGATTGGTACCTGACTCCTGAGGCTTCACCAGGATCACCATGCTCGCAAACCCCGGTCACATCAACTGTCACAGAGGAACACGTTACAGCCTTTGCGAAAACATTAGAGGCGAAAATAGAAGCTGAATTATCTAGACCATGCCAACATCAAAAACAACAGTTGGTTCTATCTATCAGCCCTACTAAGAAACGAAAGGCTAACTGTGATTTGCCAGTGATGGATGGAACAGCTGTAAACGATTACTTCGAGGCTGTCATTGGTGAACAGATTGACACTTGTATTCCTAGGTCTCAGGTTATTTCCAATAAACTCATTAAGCAGGAAATTTCCATGATGGACCCGTTGGGGTCTTTGTTCAAACAACCGGTACCTGTCTGCCTCATGTCAGAGCGCCAAGATATTATGAGCAACCCTGACGTCCAGATAGTACCAGACCAGTCGACACCATCACCCAGCTACAATCCGTCATCGGTGGAGAGTAGCGAGTTCCTGGCTGACGATTTAGTATCTGGTCCTGGAAGTGTTGATCCCGATAGTGTCACCATGACTGTGGCTGTCACCATGGGAGAAACCTTACCAATGGATCACTCCATCGTCACCTCTTTGGGATTTGAGGACAACGATGAACTGTTCAATCAGCTGTTGTCATGGGGTTCCACTTTTGGTAAGTGTTCATTTAATTGGTTTCAATATCTATGAGAAACTAATCGTTAAAGTAAGGTATCCCTTATGGAGGGATTAATTCGTGGCCTGCATTTCTAATACCAAATTAAAAACTCATAGGAGACATATCCAAACTATCACACTGATGTAGTCGAACTTTCTTTAACAAACACCAAATACCAACAAAAAAAACCTCCTTGTCCTGATAGTGTTCTTATTGCTTTTTCATTTTTGTCTTTGCAGAAGCCCAATCGACACCAGACCAAAACCAGTAGGTCGGACTGTGTAAGTCGAGACTTACAACGTATGACATATTGTCATTTTATCATCGCCACAAGCTGTTGACGGCTGAGCGAGCGAAAGAATATTACTGATGGAGTGAGGAATAAACTGCAGCGCGGTCCTGACCTCGCCACGGTGATATTGTCAAGGTTTTCTGGGTGCCGTGTCGGTGCGGTATCGTGCCTCTGCTGGTTGGAAAGCACAACGCCGACACGAGCCCCCATAAAACCACAAGCCTTATAAAACTACTAATGACAGTGTTTCTCCCATTGAATGTAGCGGGTTTAATTTTGATAGATATTGTCTTAGCTGTGCTTCGATAAGTTTCTAGTAGTTATTGATTACTTTTGATAAGTGTCAATATGATTTTTCCTTCGTGATTGGTTTTCATTTATGTTCAGTTTGGTTTGTTCCATGGCGGCACCCTTGGCTGATGACCCGCTGGTCGTGCCACAGACATGATGGTGCCTCCACGAGAACTCGAGCATGTAAACTTGGTCTATTTTAAAGGATGAGAGAAAACCGAATTTAGTTCGTTTTATCAGTATTTCATGTGTTTTGTTAAGCTTATTTTTTTCGGATTATTTAAAGCAAGTGATAGAGTTCTGGAGCCTGGTTGCTCCAAGCCCTAAATTTGCTTATTCTGAAAGAGGAATAACTAACCCACCAACTAACAGGTTTTTAAGGGGCAGTTGGGTATGTGAATCCGGCTGGACCGGCATCTACATTTCCCTGCCCTGTGTTGTTGATAATACAACTTTTTCTGGTGCTAGAGCAGGAGTGATTGGTAGTTAGACACAATTATGGTACTCTTCGCATAACTTTGTGCCTGGTGCGCAAACAGAACTTTTGAACAGTGTTATGTAAGTATGGTACTCTTCGCATAACTTTGTGCCTGGTGCGAAAACAGAACTTTTGAACAGTGTTATGTAAGTATGTAACCGGTGCAAATTAATAGCAACTGTATTTACCAATTTTGAAGCGTTTGTTCTTTGGTAATGTTGCTTGTGATTTCGTATAATACATCTCTTGGACTTCCAGCCTTAGTGTCTTGTTCTATATGTCTGTAGTGTGATATCTCATTGTAATTTGTGACAGGTGCATAGTGATCCGTGGTGTAAATATCAAGGCTGTGCCGATTGCTATACTAAACTCGCCTTCACTGTCTTTTTGTTACAAATCATTTTATATAAAAATGTTACCGATAACGTGTTTCCAGATACAAATAACCAACTACTTAGTGAGTGTTTGTTTGTTTTAATTACACACCAGATTATATATGCTCTTTGTATTATATTGTTGTTATTATACCTACTTAGTGTATGTAAAATGTTACATCGTATGCCTCAAGTCAATTGGTGAACATCGCTGGTCGATGTTTTTTGTACTTCATCTATTGGAATTTCAAACTGTTGGATGACTTTTATCCTCAAGCACTGTGGCTTGGTGTTTTACGGTGTTATTACAAAATTAGATTTTTTGTTTGATTTTTGTCTTAATCGCAACTCATTTTGTTATGTATTGTTTATCATGTGTCATTTTTCATCGTGTATTTGGCTTGTCAACACCCTCGTTATTAATATTATTATTGGATGAATTCTTTACACTTTATTCTCATGTTACATCGCTGGACGCTGTCATTTTATTCATAGGAAATACGCTGGTCGTATTGTTCTTATATTGGACCGCTGGTTCGGTACTACAGATTTACACTAGGCTGGCTGTTTATGGCTAGCACACTGCTGGACGGTGCATTTAAATAGCATGTTATAATATCACAAATCATAAGAATAAGTCTATATTATATATACATATATATATATTTGGCATAATTTTTTCATGTTTTTATGGGTGAAACTAGATTGCTGTTATTTGGAAAGGCAGACAAATTGTTTTCAGAATGAATGAAGAAAGAACCCAATAAAAATGATTGTCCTTAAAATATGTGTTATTTTCGTTGTGCTTGTTGGTATATTCTTTTGGGAGGTTAGAGGTAGCTTTCTGTTGCTCTAAGATCTAATGGGGCAAGAAGAGTCCTATGTGATTGCTATGTCCTGAACTGTGTCTTTATCTTCCTGTCTTGTCATTGTTGGTTGCCAGTGTCGTCGAAGGGGGTTTCCGTCACCCATCTGTCTGGCACGTCGTTGTATATGAGCGAAATCCCCTTAAGTGCGGCGTTAAACCCCAAACAAACACACGAACATAGTTTTTCTTTGACAATGGTGACTTCTATATAATCGTGTTAAAGGTTTTGGGCTAACACTATAATGATGTTCGTTCAGAAAAATCCAGACTGAAACTCGTACCGGATTTTAAGCCACACCCTTCACCCTATGTCAATAAATAGTGACTATGATACAGGTGTCCGACTCTGATACTCCTTCCACCGTATTGGACTCTATACGATTTTTGAAAGCCCTAAAGATTGGACTCAACGCTTCGCTAAGATTTGAAAAACTAATAAATTAAGAATTTTATAACGAATTTTGAGATCACCATGGTTCATCCTTATATGACTCATCGTGTTGTTAATTTGAAAAAGAACAACTATAGTACGTATCGAATCGTAGGGTTGAATCAGACAACACAATAATGAATCCAACATCTGGTAACAGCAGTGTGGCTTACAGAAGAAGATACACGTCACTACAAACGACCTTGACTGTGAAATGCTAGATGTTCCTGAAATCAAATTTGATGCAAATCTAGCAACAATGCTTGAATCGAAAACATTATTGATTTATGTGGGTAATTCTCGACAGTTTCCAATGGTATATCTTTTTTACTGTAATGTATGGCGACTGTGTTTCATACGGTGGAATGAGCATCCCGGCACTGTGGCGGCAGATAACGGTCATTTAAAGCATCCCGGCACTGTCGCGGCAGATAACGGTCATTTAAAACATCCCGGCACTGTGGCGGCAGATAATGTTCATTTAAAGCATTCCGGCACTGTCGCGGCAGATAACGGTCATTTAAAGCATCCCGGCACTGTGGCGGCAGATAACGATCATTTAAAGCATCCCGGCACTGTGGCGGCAGATAACGGTCATTTAAAACAAAACATACGTTGAATACAATTGGAAAGGAAAAATGTTTCTTTTTGCTTTATTTCATTTATTGACAAATATATATTTGGTTTCATCCGTAAGTAGAACAAAAATAAGATCTGAAAGAATGATAAAACAGACAAAATCGAAACAATTTGCACAGAAAAACTAAACAGAACAAACGTCGCGACAGAGAACTCCGAACTATACCGACCAAATAGTGTTCATTCAACATCAACACAATACGACTTGACCTTATTTAACTGCTATTTTCCTGGTCAGCCACAGTCATAATTATATACGTCATTTCTACAGTTTAAAGAACCCATAAAAAAAGCATTTCTAATCAGATTCGCAAACGATAAATATCTATTAATACTAGCCGACAGATAAACTTTAACGAGGATGTCGTCATACTGTTAACCGAACCTTTGAGAAAGCCTCTAATTGATGTTGATACCTGTGGCTTCTCTATATAGTTCGCCCCTATAAAACAATCAGATAAATGAGATTCCGGTGATGTATCTTTATGTACCCTCTCCATTTTGTGTGAAGATCAATCTGCTATCAAGTATGATGTTCGATGGATAAAACTATCCTCAAATCTATCTGCTTTCTCCTTCAAATTATACGAAAATGCCTCAGCAGAAGGATCGACAAATCTGCTATTATCCCCCCTACTTGATAGAATTCCGGATGACCGCAACTAGAAACTCAGAATCTGATCAACTGTCAGTGCCTTTAGCACTGACTGCTGGCTGGGACATGTAGATCTAGATTATAACGCAACCACCTTAAGTGATTTCTTACCATTGTCATTAGATGACCAGCTATATACAGACCGAAAATCCACAGTGATTTTATTCACATACACGAATACCACGAATTTATGTAAAAAAGACCTCGGAGCTTGTTGCTGATATGAGATGTGAAATGGCCGAAAACGAAAGTTCTATGACGACCAGTACTGAAGACATTGTGTCGCCATGGAAACTACATTCGCATAAGCTTAGGTAGCTTTATGAAACGGGCCCAGGCTCTTGTACTGGTGTTATTTTTATGTGGTAAAAGTGTTGATTGTGAAATGTTCTTTTACTCAGATGATTGTTTACGAACCTCGCATTTCGTTAGACCATTGTGTTTTTTGTGCCATTTTCATTATTTGAAAACAACTACAGACCAGAAACCGTGATCTGAAAATAGTGAAAATACTGTGCCAAAACCAAAGATGATCTGATATATCAAGCAAACAGACAATTTTGCAAGAATGGAATACAAACTTGGAAAAATCTAGTATAACATAAATGGTAATCTAATTAAAGAATTCCAGGATACAGGAATATTTTTTGGACAAATATAGTTTCTATTTTGTAATACACGAATGGCCGAAGGAAACCAAAGAGCAAGCTAGAAACATGAATGAATATGCTTATATCTCGGTTCTGAATTTTACACAAAATTAAACGCTTATATAGAAGAGAACAATCTTATTTCAAACAACTAGAAATGGCTTATGTAAGATCAAAACAGAAAAACGAGATTCGAAAATCTGGAAGAAAAAACCATAAAATGTAATGTTATTTAAGATGAACATCTTTTTTCCTTGTATATCTTTTATATAATTCTATAAGAATCTAAAGAGACTTACAAACTTCCGAACAGAACAGAAAAAACACTACATCTTGAAACAGTCCGAAGCGGATACATGGCGAAGCGATCATATATACGCTTGTATGAAGTGTATGTTAGAATATAAAACTAAACAAGAGTATGTGAACCGATGCACATTAGTGCTATAGTTTAGAACCAGCGGGCGATCAATGAATCAAATCACCCTGTAAGAAGCTGTGAATGTTTGAAAACTCCTGTATGTTGACCGTTTTCTTCCATTGGTGACCCTGTTTACCGATATTCACGAGAATTTGATAGTGACGAAAGTTAATAAATAAAAATTACCTCCCATACAAAAAAAAAAAAAGAAAAGAAAGAGCAAAAGGCAAGTATCTCATACCTAAGGTGCATTATGGGAAAATTGGTTTCGTTTTGCTTTGAATATATTTTTCTAAAAATGAATCACACTGTCACAGGGATGTCGATTCTCCCTGCAGCTGCCCTTGTCCAGCTCTTTTTATTTTGTTTTGAGAATTTTATTTTGATATTTTAAGTGACATTTTTTTGAGATGATGGCCCTTGTTATTTTAAGAGTTTCTTATGTAAACATAAAACCTTTAAACATACGTCAACAAATTTACTCACACAGAAACCTTTCTCAGTGCAGGTGAAAACAGTTTCTACTCTAATTTAGATGACAGCAATAAATAGCCCACAACAGTTTAATATATTAATACAAATCACCGTATTGGTAACAAGCCATCTGGATATTGATGAGATGTTTACTACAGAAGATTTGAGCTGGAGCAATGGCGATTTCAGAGTTTTGCGACAGGGGTGGGACCTAGGCCCTATATGTTTTGAGAACAAGGAATAACGGATAGGCCATGTCCAGCTTATTCTGGCAACTCAACTTGGTAAACAAAACAAAAACTACAATGAAAAAACCAACAAAACAAAAAACGAAAGAAGAAGACGTGAAGGTAAGCAAAATGAACACACTGCACTGACGAATATCTTGACAATACTGGCAACTAGGTCAAAAGTCGACTGATTTTAAACAGAACAGATTGAGATTATGCTCAAACTATGAATATAGGCCTTGAGGTATCGACAGAAACACCTAAATAGCAAGAAAAAGGCCAAAGTTCAGAAGCCTCGGAAGCTGCAATCTATCTTCATTTTTGGATATTGATACATTTTGTAAAAAAAAATTGTCAAGAAGGAATATTGTACATATATAATATACATATATTTTATATATTACACCAGGCTGGGCTGAGGCTCACCAGACTCCGAACACCTCTATACGTATTTTATCACGATCGATGTAATCAAAGTAATAAATGGACCAACCGATTATATCATTTTGGTTTGGAAAATTAAATTATATTGGGTACGATAAAACTTTAAAAAAGATTGATATAACGTTTTAAAATTTGGTTTTCTTTGTAAGCAACTCTTTATTAGTCTCTGGTCTCATTGTTGAACCCACTTCACAAATCATATTCAATTTGCTAATTCTCTGTTATGCCATTTGTTACTACTGCAATATGGGTATACATCTTTAAATCATTCCTGGTAAAACAAGAAATCTGTTTATATTACTGCAATATAGGTATACATCTTTAAATCATTCCTGGTAAAACAAGAAATCTGTTTATACTACTGCAATATGGGTATACATCTTTAAATCATTCCTGGTAAAACAAGAAATCTGTATATATTACTGCAATATGGGTATACATCTTTAAATCATTCCTGGTAAAACAATAAATCTGTATGACATTAACGAGCTTTTTCCAATAAAGAACCGTATTGTGAAACTCTTAATTGATAATCGTTACCATTGACTGTCAAAGAGCGATTTTGTGTGACTAATCAGCTGTATTGACAATGACATAGATCTATAAAGAAGACGCGATTAAATAACCTAATTAAAATGCTTCGATCTCTCATTAGATATAAGAAATTACTGATAAAAAAGGCTTGACCGGAAATTCATTTCATTAATAGTCCTGTTTAATACTTATTACTTATGTTTAATACTTATTAAACAAATGTTGTCAAGCTGTTAGAATTAACCCATGCAAATGATTTTACTTTAACCTAGTTGTGAAATCTGAGGTGACACTTGAGTGACATAAATGAACATTTGGATTTACGTCTCGTCACTTACCATAAAAAAGCAACACCTGTATATGTGTACTTTACATTTTATTAGGACAGAGGGTGACAAATACACCACATTACAATTAGAACCCGGTTACACCGAAGCGATGGTGCAGTAGTCAGCGTGCTTATCTCATAAGGCATGGATAGTTACAATGTTAATTCCGGTCAACTCTAGTATACATTTTTAAAATAACAAAGCGACTAGTTACAAAACATTTTTGTAAACGATTAGAAATGATCGATTGGTTCAATGTGTTTGTTTTAAAAAAAATACCGTTTATAATAAAAGTATTATTTCATCTACTTGTCAGTAGTCCGGACGCCCATTAAAACAGTTACGTTATTTTAACTTCTTTTATATTATGTGTTTGTTTTATTATAACAGTTGTGTATTATTTGTGTATTATTACATCTTGTTTTATTACTTGTGTGTATTATTACAACTGGTTTTATTCCTTATGTGTTTGGTTATAACTGGTTTTATTACTTGTGTTTATTATTACTACTTGTTATATTACTTGTGTGTTTTATTACAACAAGTTTTATTACTTGTGTGTTTGGTTACAACTGGTTTTATTACTTGTGTGTTTATTATTACAAATTGTTTTATTACTTGTGTTTATTATTACAACTGGCTTTATCACTGTGTGTTTCATTACGATTGGTTAACTACTTATGTGTTTTATTACAACTGGTTAACTGCTAGTGTGTTTTATTACAACTGGTTTTATTACTGTGTGTTTCATTACTACTGGTTTTATAACTTGTGTTTATTATTACAACTGGTTTTATTACTTGTGTCTTTAATTACGACTGGTTCACTACTTCTGTGTTGGTTACAACTGGTTTTATTACTTGTGTTTATCATCACAACTGTGTTTTGTACTTTTGATTATTATTACAACTGGGTTTATTACTTGTGTTTATTATAACAACGGGTTGTATTACTTGTTTTTATTATTATAGTCTGAAAAGGTACTTGTATGTCTTATTACAACTAGTTTTATTTCTTGTGCTTATTGTTACAGTTGGTTTTATTACTTGTGTGTTTTGTCACAACTGCTTTTTTACTTTATGTATGTTACAACTGATTAAGTTACTTGTATGTCATATTACAATTGGTTTTATTAATTGTGTGTTTTATTACAACTGGTTTAATTATTTGTGTGTTTCATAACAACTGGCTTTATTATTTGTGTTTATTATTAGAACTGGTTTTATTTATTACTTGTGAATGTTATTACTACTGGTTTTATTACTTGTGTATTTTATTACAACATGTTTTATTACTTGTGTCTTTTATCACAACTGTTTTTATTACTTGTGTTCATTATTACAACTTGTTATATAACTTGTTTTTTTTAATTACAACTTGTTATATTACTTGTGTGTTTTATCACAACTGGTTTTATTACTTGTGTCTTTTATCACAACTGGATTTATTACTTGTGTGTTTTATCACAACTGGATTTATTACTTGTATGTTATATTACAACTTGTTATATTACTTGTGTGTTTTATCACAACTGGTTTTATTACTTATGTGTTTTCTTACAACTGCTTGCAATATTTGTGTTTATTGTTACACTTTTATTATTATATCTCTGTTGTTTGCTTATATTTTATCACATATTTTATTAAAGATGTCTTATGAAGGAATTGGTTATAAAACCGTTTTATTAATACTTGTGTTATAATACGTTTTATTTCTCCTTAAACAGCTGTGGTGTGTCGTTGTTTTCAGGTTTATGACAACCCCTCTTTTATTTTTTTAATCAAAAATGTTTATACAACTTCTCTTTTATAACAGGTATTTTCCCCCACGTCTCGTGTATTATATAGACGTTCTATAACTTTTCTTTTAAAACAGGTATTGCTACAAATTCTCTTTCGTAAAAGGTAATTTTAACTTTTCTTTTATTACAGGTATTTCTACAACTTCTCTTGTATGACAGGTATTTCTATAAATTCTTTTTCATTTAAAGTATTTCTACAACTTCTGTTTCATTACAGGTATTTCTGCAACATCTCTTTTATTATTCTGGTGTTCTATAATTTATCTTCTATAATACAGGCAATCTGGTACTTCTGATTTATTAAAGGTATTTCTACAACTTCTCGTTTGTTATACAGGTGATCTATAACTTATCTTTCCAAACAGGTGTTTATACAACTTCTCTTCTATAATTTCTCTTTTATTATACAGGAGGTCTGTTACTTCTGTTTTATAACAAATATTTCTAGAACTTGGCTTTTATTATACAGGTGTTCTATAAAAACTTCTGGTTTATTATACAGGTGTTCTAAAACTTCTGGTTTATTATACAGGTGTTCTAAAACTTCTGGTTTATTACACAGGTGATTTATAACTTCTTTTTTATTACAGATATTTCTACAACTTTTCGTTTATTTGATACTACAAATGTGCTTTTATTAGAGTTTTCCCGATACCTTGTTTAATTAAGATGCTGCTTATAATCATAGTTATAGTTTTTGTTTTGGAATAAAGCTGTTTGTAGAAGAAGCCCTCCAGTGGTTTACTGTTAATATCCATCAGATGCACAATGAAATCCTTCAAAATCAACGATGCATAGCGATTGTTTAAATATATACTGACTTTTTTAAATTTAACACTTGTTCCTCTTTTTAATTCAATATAAAGTTAATTTAAGTAGATATCGGCTTTCGTGGAGTGGCCAATGGAAAAGAGATGGTCGCAGAGCCATTTTAATTATTTAAGAGAACGCAGTGTTGTTTCTTTTTTTTTTTTTTATCTGTGGACACTGTTTGTTTTTTTTAAGTAACGCCGGGTTTATCCGGATGTAATTGTTTGTGATTTATATTATGGGTATTGTTGCATAGTAATTTCTCAGAACAGATTCCAAGTTAGATGAGCTGGCTGCCTGTGACCTGTACCAGAGGTGAACCCATGGTCCCTTAGTGAGGTATCGAATCGCCAGCAGTAAATGTCTGTGAGGATAACCACTGAAAGAATCTGGCAGGGGAACTGCAGTAAAGACAAATATATCTATATCTACCTTTACTTGGATGGAACCTCGTGGTCGTTCTACAGTGAGCCTCTGTAGCTCAGTCGGTTAGAGAGCTGGCTCTGCTAGCCAGACCTGACCTCACCCGAGTTCCAATCTCGTTAGAGGCCAGGGAATATTTGTTCTCTAAAATAATAATATATCTACCTTTATAACGCAATACAAATATTTTATGTCAGTTTGTCTAAAAACAGAAAATCACAGTGTTAATGGTAGATTCTTATAAAGTGGTTCTCTCATGAATAAAAAAATTCTATATAATGCACATTATAGTTTTTTTTACTGTTTACGTATAAGGCTGCATTGTCTTTTGTGTGTATAACTAATGAATGCGTCGAGAATAAAACCCTTGTATTTTCTCGCTTAACCAGTCAGTTTATAATATTTCGGTATGCACACACTTTTATTTTTATTTCTAGCCCTTGTCAAATTCTTTTGTTAGTCCATAAGCTCGATAGAACCTAATCTAATATAGATATATGTTTTTAGGAGGTGACTGAACTTTAAATAAACCAGACATCTACAAAAAATTACGTAGTATTTAGTTGATTGATTTTTTTCTTTGCGGTGTAGTGGATCTGTTTTATTGATATACATTCTTGGGGATTGATGAATTGTTTAGTTGTAAGTTCACATTGTTTTACTATGTGACAATATTTTAATTATTACGGTAGAGATTCAGATAGAAAGGAAACTAGCTCTTGTTTTCAAAAGTCTCTGGTGGTTTAAAAAGCAGTTATAATCTATCACGTTACCTATTCACTGATAACAGGCGGATAACAGTTGTGACATATAAACATATATGGTTTCAGTAAAATAAGTTTATTATTTTGTGGATTTGAAATTCCCAGCGGCTTCTCTCCTGTAGGCCTCCCTTTTCTGTCTTTATTATGCTTAGTGTCGTATTTTAGATAAATTAAGACAATTCATAATCTTACTACTCACATAAGTAAGAAGGTATTTGGGAATACCTAGTACTAATTAGTCATAATGCTTAATGACAACTTTCGCCAAACATACGATTATATCATTTTGTATGTTAGTAAATGTGCCTTATTCAGAATATTCACATTTAACTGCTCAAAGAAGTTAACTGTTTTCTACCTGAAATTAGCTGTATACATAAAAAATATATGTACATATATGTAAAGCTCATATTCGCTTAAGGAACCCTATATATAGCTTACAGTAAGTACAGCGCTAGCCCGTATTGTGTAAACTAAAGTACGTACGCGGCAGTGGTATGTGACATTGCGTGTTTATTCTCGTTTCGATGTACTTACTTTGCGCATCCCACGTGCTGTTCAGTTTCAGGTCACGGCGGGGTCACACCGCGATCGGGGAGTGCAGTGTCACCGTTACCGGCTGCGGTATCAACCAATACCAATTCATATCCTTATGTAGGAGAATTTATGATGAGTATAACTTTCTGTTAAATTGAATAGTTTTTCTCTCCCTAAAATTCACAAACCACAGGAGAAGTTGTCTCGATCGTCTATAGGATTACCCCCATATCGACCTGTTATATTAAATTGTTTTACCACATTACGAAACTTCCCGATTACAATCTTAAACCAATTGCCCAGAGATACGCCTACTTTTGTTTTATTAAAAAATACCGAGTGATTTTAAATAGACGTCTTGTCTATGCATATAATAATATAAGTAATGTGAGAGGTTTGTTAAATGGCTTTTTACCAGCCATGCATACCCTATGCTCGTGGACCCAACATTGTGATAATGAAAGAATTAAAGCTTCGAGTTCAACGAAAATATGTGGACCAGCGTATCAAATGCTTTCTTATAAGACAAACGGTGTAGTTATAACTAAACCTCTATACTCATGGAGAAGGGAGAGAAACAGTAGAGAAATAGTACCAAACCAGCACCCATTACTATAGCGATATTTCGTAGACGTATTATCAGACAGCATCCTATAGAGATGTAATATTACTCTCACTAATCAATGGCTATATACACAGCCTTTCTTTATTACCTCTGATAAAGAAATGACCGTTTGTCGAGGATTGCCAGTTCGAACATGGTTTTCTTTTTAATCATCCAATTGAAATCGTGTAAAAGCCCTTTCTAGCCTAAATCTTAATAGAGACTTTGAGAGCCAATTAAACGGCCGCAGCCTTAGATACGACATAACAACTGCAGCCTAAAACACCCCAAATGTCATGAGCTAGATGATTTCCGTCGCAGTGACCCTGTTCTGGCCATCCTCTGCGCAACTATCGCCTTTTGTCAGCGGATAAAAACAGGGATTTGTAAACATAAATAGCCACTGATGAGTGAGGGTAGACAATATATCCGTCCTGTTAGCTGGTCTGTGTACACAGGAAGGACAAAATAAAATGTACATAAATTACTCAAACCTCTGTCACAAAGTAATCCGGACATACCCAATTAAGACTACAAGTGAAACAAAACTCTAAATGGCCCACAGGTTATCTCAAAACTCCCTTCTGTATCAGAGAACTCATTACTTTTATTACACTCCTAGTTCAATGACTATACAACGTTAAAATATAAACCTGAATGATGTTCTATTGGACAGGGTTTATTTAACCTATACCTTAGTAGGGCCTACCTATTTGGGCCACATGTCCTAGAAACGTGGACTATGTGAACGGCTTTGTATTATTTAAAGATATTCCGATATCTGTAAAAAAATATATTTCCATACAGTTTTTGTCTTACTGAATTCTCCAAAATTCAGTGGATCTTAACATATATGCCCATAACCCAAAGTATAACTGTACTTGTTTATTGAGGTCAAAGAAAACATTAAACACTGATTTTGGGTATTTTCGTTATTTTGGGATAACACTCTTAGTTTGAACCGATTCCAGTTCAGAAAGTGTTATCACAAAATAACGAAAATACTGTTAATCTTCACTTTCTAAAAGACACAAAAATTATTCATTGATTTTTGGGCCTGCAAAGAGCGGCCAGTTTGTTCAAGCTATACCTCTAATTTCAGAGCGCATGCCTCATGACAGTATGTCATGCTGTCTGCACTGTTTTGTTTGATTGGGATTTGACGCCGTACTCGCATGACGGCGTGACAGCCCAACGGGTGAAGAAAATCACCCTGGACACCACTGGCAACGAACAAAGACAAGATAAGAAAATTGCAGGACAATCACACGATGTGATACAAAAACATCGCAAATAGATCGGCTTCATGTTAACCCTTAGCTATAAGAGCATCGGGGCAATGGGGAGCTCAGTGCTAACCGGGGCAATGGGGAGTTCAGTGCTAACCGGGGCAATGGGGAGCTCAGTGCTAACCGGGGCAATGGGGAGCTCAGTGCTAACCGGGGCAATGGGGAGCTCAGTGCTAACCGGGGCAATGGG
>JAQQZZ010014298.1:998-11419 GCA_030265115.1 Mopalia vespertina | reverse complement strand
TAGGTTAGTACTGCCCGGATTGACTCGTCTATTGTGTCATAGACAACAGACTGAAACAAAATTATCACATAGAATAGGTTAGTACTGCCCGGATGGACTCATCTACTGTGTCATAGAGAACAGACTGAAACAAAATTATCACATAGAATAGGTTAGTACTGCCCGGATGGACTCGTCTATTGTGTCATAGAGATCAGACTGAAACAAAATTATCACATAGAATAGGTTAGTACTGCCCGGATTGACTCGTCTATTGTGTCATAAACAACAGATTGAAACAAAATTATCACATAGAATAGGTTAGTACTGCCCGGATTGACTCGTCTATTGTGTCATAGACAACAGACTGAAACAAAATTATCACATAGAATAGATTAGTACTGCCCGGATGGACTCATCTATTGTGTCATAGAGAACAGACTGAAACAAAATTATCACATAGAATAGATCGGTACTGCCCGGATGGATTCCTCTATTGTGTGATAGAGACTGAAACAAAAATACCACAGAGAAAAGAGAGTCGATATCAACAGAGCACACTGAGAATCATACAATTTCATACATAAATTAAAACTTTTCAAAAATGGTAAAACATAAACTATAGACTTAAAAAGAACGGACACACCAAAACATACACAAATTAAAATATAACCCACAGAGTAAACGGATAACATATAGACTAAAACATAGCATAACCTAAAACGTATTTAACATACAAAGAAACTTCATAAGACAGAGTAAAATATAACATAGATTAAAATACAATGCACAGATTAAAAGATAGCATGTACATTTAAATAACACACAGACTAAAAATAACACAGGGGTATATGCTACCACATAACCTATTACATAGCAGAAACAGGCCATAGTACATAGAATAAAACACAACATGTTATACACAAACATAAAACACAACATGTTATACACAAACATAACACACAACATGTTATACACAAACATAACACACAACATGTTATACACAAACATAACACACAAACATAACACACAAACATAACACACAAACTCCAAATTTACATAAAAACTAAAATGCAAAAGAAGTATTAAACATTACTTGATACATGTATACACGTGATAATAAGACACACCACGGTTTGAGAAAAAACTAAATGCAGAGGCAAAACATGTTATAAGCAAAAGAGAAAAAAAACAATGATAAAGAACACAGATGGACAAACATATTGAATAGCAGGCGGTTGTGTTTGACGACTCTCAGATCAATCTGATACCCATTCTAAATACCTGGTACATTTAATATATTGATTTCTGGGTTTTTTTAAATGAACCATATAAGGTATTAAACATGAAAACATGACAATAGACTCACCCCGAATGATTCCATATTTGCTGCACATAGCCCAGCTGGTGTCACGAAGGAAGATAGAGTGGAACTCGGCCCAACAAATCTCTCTCCTCGGAGCCAACCGCCATTACTGTAAGAAGTTACTAAATCTTCATACACCTGGAAACAATAAAGGCGAATTCAGTGTTGATTGTTGGGCGAAACGATACTTTCATTTTATATATATTCCAGGTATATTAGTGTATTATGTATACATTATTTGTCCCTGAGAAATCAATTAGCAAAAAATACAGTCGGGAAACTCTTAATTACATTTATTGATTTAAATGTCTCCCCTTAATGTAATTTCAAATTGATACCTTCCATTAAACCATTTGAAGCTTTTACGGAAATTCTCGATGTTCGTCCGTCTTCAAAAGCTTTTAGTTAAAGCACCTTTTTGTCCTCCTAGTTCAGATTTCATAGATGTCTTAGAATGATGATTTTAGGCAAAATACATTTCTATCCTACGTGTGGTACACAATCCACAGATATGTTACAGTGATGATTTTATTCAAAGCACCTTTCTATCCTTCTGGTACAGTTTTCATAGATGTCGTTAATAGAGTGATGATGTTAGGCAAAACACATTTCTATCATTCGTGTGGTACAGTTATAGATAATTTGTGAAAGGTCATTTAAGTCTACGTTATTTACATGATTTTATACTTTGACGTCAAATGTATGTGCGTTTTGTTCGTGTGTATATAAGTTCACTTCTGGTTTTAACTTTGTATTTCTGTAGCCACAGTTTCATGTACGGACTATCAGAAATTAGCAACACCAACATAAAGGACAAACCAAAGTGAGCCTCAGTACTTTTAATATATAATAAATAACATGATACAGTTTAGGGTGTTAACTATATAAAAGTTGATCATTAAATGACCTCAAACTGAAAGGACTACAAACGTTGTGACAAGTACAACTTTCTGAACAAAATAATTTCCCTTACCTGACCAGATTTCACCAAGTAGATGTCGAGGTGATCGGATAGATAGATCTGGGACGTCTGGAATCTCAACCGTAAAAACCATTTATTATCCTGAAATACGGATAGTCGTTTATAAACTAAAATATACATACAAGTTACAAGGATCGTATGTGGATATTTGCTATGGAAGGATATCTATTGTTATGCAAAATTATTTTTTGATCAAGCGATAATCTTTTGGTTTACAGTAAGCAACGAAAAAGTTCAGGGCAATCCACAACCTCTTGGTTAACTGTAAGCAGCTGGAACGATTAAGAACAAACCACAACCTCTTGGTTATCAGTAAGCAGCTGGAACGATTAAGAACAAACCGCAACCTCTTGGTTAACTGTAAGCAACTGGAACGACTAAGAACAAACCGCAACCTCTTGGTTAACTGTAAGCAGCTGGAACGATTAAGAACAAACCGCAACCTCTTGTTTAACTGTAAGCAGCTGGAACTACTAAGAACAAACCGCAACCTCTTGGTTAACTGTAAGCAGCTGGAACGACTAAGAACAAACCGCAACCTCTTGGTTATCAGTAAGCAGCTGGAACGATTAAGAGCAAACCACAACCTCTTGTTTAACTGTAAGCAGCTGGAACGATTAAGAGCAAACCACAACCTCTCAGTTAACAGTAAGCAACTGGAACGGCTAAGAGCAAATAACAACTTCTTGGTTAACTGTAAGCAACTGGAACGGCTAAGAGCAAACCAACACCCTCTTGGTTAACTGTAAGCAAATGAAAAGGCTTAGAGCAGACCACAACCTTTTAGGTAACAGTAAGCTATAAAGCACAGATTTTCCTCATACATTTGATTAGTTTAAATAATTACCACCCGTATTTGCCCTGTTAGCCTTTACGACATAAACTCATCATCAGATACTAGAGTCCTTAGATCTTAGACTCATTCTTAATAATGCTCTCCGTTCTTAACCGTTAAAGGGAAAGACCATTGATTTTCGACCTAAACTTATTATTTTTATTGCATATTTTCAACGACAAACATCTGTATTGCACGTGCATTCGATTAAGCATAGCCGTTTATTAGTTAATTTAACCTGGGATTACAATATACAGGGATATGTTACAGCAAGCTTTAACCTAGAATTGCCAAGGAAATCACGAACTCTCTCGCAGTGCGCGGGAACTGGCGTGATGCTAAACTGGCTTGCAAGCGAAGAAGACTATGTGTTGAGCGAAAATTACTTGATTTCACTCTTTAATATTTTCATTTTACAGCTGCTTACAGAAATAAAAAGACTTAAGGACATATAACGACTACCGTAGAAAGTATTATTATAACTGCATTTGGGTAAAAAAAACGATCTAATGTTGGACTAGAAAATCCCTGTATTTGCAGATAAAAAAAATGGCGGCCGATTGAAGGAAGAGAAGGCGATCGGGACTCTTTTGGTGTCCCAAACCCCTAAGGTAGTTTTTCATTCACCTGTCAGCCATGTAAATTCGTCAAAGAGATGTTAATGCTTGTCTAGTTTCATTCACAATTCAGATAAATTAATATTTCGATACATTTTTTAGACAGCAAAAAACTGCGAAAATCAAGCAAATAGTATATTTTAATATTTTTGGTTTATTTTTGACCAAGTCATTGGGGGTCTGAATGGATTCAAATATACTTGTTTTTCCGCCTGACTGTCATCGAATATAAATAGAGGAGAAATCTATGCTCGTTCTCATATATTCAAATTTCAAATATTTATATTTTTTGCGGACCTTTAAAACAACCAAAAAAATCGTAAAGGAGGGAGACTCTCATGAGCTATCGATTACCATAGTAATGCACACGCGCATTGACAACAGGCAAGATCACCAGTTTTCCGGAGGTTTTACGGAAACGGACAAAAGAGAACAATACCGAGTACCTGATTTTATGTGGATTGGGTCTGGATAACGCCGAGCTACATATCCCTGTATATTGTAATCCCAGATTTAACTAGCGGGACTGACGCGGTCAGTCACCAGTGTGTCCGTTTGCTTATGGATGCATTGGAAGGCATCTGTAACAACATGGCGTATACACAAACTTGGTCATACAAGCGTAAAGTTCAATGTTAATCTGTTGTATACATATCAAAATAGTTACTTGAGTAACACATACGTTTAGCATGTTTTCAGTTGACATGCGGATTTAATAAATCAGGCTTTTAGTACCAGGTGGATATGTACAAGCGGTTGTCCCTTCACTTTCAGTTTTATGTAAAAGCATCCACCAGTGCATGCAATAGGGAGACAGCCACGACTATATTATATAACTACCGTGTTTTCGAACAATGACGTCAGTTCCGCTTTTTAAATTAATTAATTAACGGCTATGGTAATTCGTTTGCAAGTGCAATACAGGTGGTTGTCTTTGAAAATATGCAATCAAAATAATATGTTTAGGTCGAAAATCAGTGGTCTTTCCATTTAATAAATTAGTTTTACCCTTCTATAAGTTTAAATATTTATCACTCGTATATGCCCTGTTAGTCTTTATGACATAAACTCAACATCAATTACTCAGTCATCACCCTTTATGCGGTGGAAATGGTATAAAAGCAATTAAACTGTACATCCGTAGAAGTGACACATGCACAGAAAAGACACATCGAAGATTCAAAACATATGCAAGTTGATGTTATAACGTCACGGACCAATCTTTACCATTAATTCACAAGAGATAAAATCGGACCTTGACATAGAGGTATGCGACAAAATCGCATGTCTTGGATATATTGTTATAAAATCTTCGGTGATCACAATATCCCGCCGTGAATTCACATAAAATCTATTTTCTGTTGTATGATGTAGATTGATCCCACTTGCGTCATTATACGGTCATAGTGTTTGTGGTGTCATGGATACATCACGTGTCATATCATTGTACATCGTAAAGATGGCGGCATACTCCGAAGATAGCTTTCTATTCCGCGCGTGTTTTGGTATTAAGATCCAACGATCAATACTAGATGCTTGGCGCGAAATATTCTGACATATACATGAGATTTGTGTTGCTTTTTGTTTTTTGCGACAAATGACATGTGTGCACCTGCTGGAGTGAGGACTGAGTGGCCAGGTAACATTGAGGGGGCTGCAGTAATTGTAAGACTCACGTGGAGGGATGAACGAAGCAGGCTTTTGATCTGATATGGAATCACTCCCGAGTAATATCCGTACAGTGCTTCCTGGCGCAGAGGAAAGAAATGTGCTGTTACATTCTTTTCAAGTTGAAAGTGGAGCGATGCTCGAACCACAACTCTGAAATACAAGTTTAAATAGAATATATACAGCTGTATGTAAGCCCCATCTAAAAAACAGACAATGTTGATCACTTGACTTTGAAATGGAGCCAAAAAATAACTCTGAAACACTGATCATGTTCAACAGCGGTAATAGCAAATCTATGCCAAACGGCATTACAATAATGTTCAAATAGCCCCTCTTCAATGACAAATCAGTATATATTATATACAAATCTGACAAACAAAGTTTAATCCGTACTAAAACATAGTGGTATGAACTTAGACCATGACAAAACTTACGGAAATTCTATTTGGTGAAAATCGATCCTATACTCAATTCTGGATGTATCATCACTTGCTTCTATTATTTCCTTAAATTCTATCAGACGGCCATTCAAAAAGGTGCCCGTCGTGTTTCCCTAATCCAACAAAACAGAAGAACGGCTAAAGTTAACAAGGTATGTTTGACAAAAACAAATGTTTAAGAGCGTGTTCGATTTATTAATGGGTATAACGTTATAACCATTATGGTGTTATAAGTATCACGCCGATTAGCCAGTAACATGAATTATTTGGAATCGGTGTCAAAATGTTTTATATTTTACTTTTTTAAAAATACAAAACACTCTTATCGATATAAAATAGCTGCTTTAGTTAAGAAAAGAACATAAGTGTTTATATATTTACCCTGTATACGTAACGAGGGAGGAATGGCCAGGTTTTTGTAGATCTGGCTGCAGTACTACACAATCCGGGGCCTTTCCAACCAATGGTGCTTGGCCTAACAACATAAAAGACATGTCTAATTGCAATTTTTGTTATATACTCTTCTAAACATATTCGCTTGGAGGATCAACTTTATTCCTTAAGAGGAATAGTTTTCCCGTGTGTGATATTCCCCGGGGTAATCATTTTTACGTCCTGTGAGGATCAGTTTAACCCTTGGGAGGATCATTTATACTCCTTGGAAGGATCAGCTATATTCCTTGGGAGAATCGGACATATTCCAAGGGAGGATCAGCTATAGTCCTTGGGAGAACCAGATATATTCCAAGGGAGGATCAATTATATTCCTTGGAAGGATCAGTTTTATTCCTTGGGAAGATCAGTTATATATCTTGAGGGGATCAATTATATTCCAAGGAGGATCAGTTTTATTCCTTGGGAAGATCAGTCATATTCCTTTGGGGGATCATTAATACTCCATGGCTGGATCAGTTAGATTCCATGGGAGGATCAATTATATTCCTTGAATGATCAGCTATACTCTGGGAGGATCAGTTGTATTCATTGGGAGGATCGTATTTATTCCTTGAGCGGATCATGTACTTTTTTGTGAGGATCAGTTATATCTCTTGGGAGGATCATTTATATTCCTTGGGAGGATCATTTATATTCCTTGGGAGGGTTAGGTATATTCCTTTGTAGGATCAGTTATATTCCTTTGGAGGATCAGTTATATTCCTTAGTAGGATCACTTATATCTCTTGGGAGGATCAGTTATAATCCAAGGGAGGATCAGTTATATTCCTTTAAAGGATCAGTTATATTCCTTGGGAGGATCAATTATATTCCTTGGGAGGATCATTTATACTCCTTGGGAGGATCAGTTAGATTCCATGGGAGGGTCGATTTTATTCCTTGGGAGGGTCAGTCATATTCCTTGGGAGGATCATTTATACTCCTTTGGTGGATCAGTTAGATTCCATGGGACGATTAATTATATTCCTTGAAGGATCAGTTCTGGGAGGATTAGTTTTATCCTTCGGAGATCCTCCCATGGATCAGTTATACTCTGGGGGGATTAGTTATATTCATTGGGAGGATCGTATTTATTCCTTGAGCGGATCATGTATATTTTTTGTGAGGATCAGTTATATTCCTTGCGAGGACCTTTTCTATTCTTCGACAAAGCTGCTTTCGCGTCTATGGACATTCACACTTCTATATTTGTTTGATTTTCTAATAGATATTCTTAAAATGCAATTTGTGACACTTTTTTATATTTATCACTTTGAATATTACAAGATTGATATATAACACTTCTGATGTGGATATTAGCAGATGGACAGGAAACAGTATTACCTAATTCGTATATTGGCACACGAGTAGAAAACAGTACAGTTGGAACTAGCTGGATGATTGTCGTCGAAAACACATGATTTACCTGCAATTAAAGCATCAGTGGTATATAAAACAACGGATTATAAATTTAGAAAGATTCAATCATTAAAACACCAATCGTGTCGTGGTTACATATAAATGTTTTGCACGTGATGAACTATATGATTTCCCGTGTGTCACTATGATTTACGGTCTTGCTTGATCCCTTGGTCGATTTTCAGAACACCCGTTGTATTTCGTCTCTTATGCAGAAAAATATAAATCTGTACCATATATATGTATATGTTTTGGAAAGCTTACATATATGTAAATGTGGTGAGAATCCAATTATTGTGTCAACAGAAAAAAAGAGACTGCATTTTTCATGGTTTATTTCTCCAAGTGCAATAAGACTCAATAAATTAGTTCACCGAGTAGAATAGTCCTTGAACTAGTAAACCGTGCCTCATTTTTTTGAAATTTTGATTACAACGATTCCAGTGGATTTTTTTGTCTATCCCACATTGGAAAGTTTTTTAGTCTTAAATGTAAAATACAACTTTCAGAAAACATTAAAAAAAAATCAAGGACGAACTTCTAAAAAATGAGGCACAGTTTACTAGATCGCCTTGTGCTCTTTGCAATGGTACAAATTTGAAGTTTCTAATATGAATAGTTTAGTAGAAATACGCCTGCTTAAAAGTCTGCTTAAAACTAAAGTGCCAGAAATGGGCAATTAAAGTTTTGCGACTTGATTATATGTTCAAGGGAAAACTAAATTATAGGCTCCAATTTAACTATTTGTAGTTAAAATTTCGAATTATTTTTTTCACCAACATATAGTTTGAATACCTAACCTTTGGTCCAAACTTTTTTTAAACATTGGTTCATTTTGAGCACAAGGGGTCCAGCAAGACCTTAACACTTCCAGGATACTTTCAAATTCGAAAGCAGAATACAAATAAGACTAATTGAGTAATAAGTTAGATGATAAAGGTATGTAACTCACCGTCTGTGACGAATGAGGCCAGCTGAATATAACATCTAGAACACTTGATATTCGGTATCTGTACAGAAATATGTGTGCCTGTAGTCTGACAACCTCCCAGTGGATAAGTATTATCCTAAAATAGAGGGCATACATTAAGACTTGTACAGGTAGGCTACCTTGTTTCGAAAGTTAAACCAGTTTATTGTACCTCTACCTTTATCAAAAAGTGAAAATTTGCTGATTCTCTAAATTGCGTCGTAGAGGACTATATTCCTTGCAAAAAGGGCGATAGATTTGAGTCTTTTTCCCTGTTGGACGTCAACCAATCAGCGACGCCGGGGGTTGGACTATCATGAATACAACGTGGCCCTCGGTTTCAGAGAACAGACGACAGTTATATATTTATTGTTACAAAATGGATTATTTTAAAACATTAAATTTTAGTGTGAATTTACACATTACAGTCGAAGTTGTATTCTTAGTATATCGTGTGAGAATAATAAAACAGTTAAAGTATAACATAGAGGGAGTAAACAAGATTCTTATTCCTCTTGACCAGGCCTGGTCTCAAGTAAATACAATCTAGCTAACTCCCTCTCATTTTGTAACAGTCAAGTACCATCTAGCTTTTCAGAGCAGAATGTACCCTTTATCCTGAAGGTAAGACGGCTTTAATACACACGCTTTAATAAACACACATCAGTTATTTGCATAGTTAGAGAGCTCTTCGCCGAGTTATCAAAGGGAGAAAACTGATTTCCCTCCCGTCTGATAAATTGATAACGCGAGTGGACTCGATTTAATCCATAGCTTAAGTTAACTCCTCGGGCAAATCGTTCATCTAAGGTGTCAACATAGAAAAGGGCGTGTTAATGATAATATTGTAAGGTACAATTGACATCATAACATTGTCCAGCCAGCGACCCGGATCAAAGCGATCCTTTACCTATAGCTATAAGGAACTTAAATCATAGTTTGAGGGAGGGATTGAGTTTAGTTCTAAACCAGACGATCAAAAAACTATAATTGTCACATTATTATGAAATCAATCTTTATTCATCTGACTTCATGTAATTATACATTATGGGGCAGTTAATGACGTGTATGGCTAATGGTCAGCAACACAGGCAAACCTATACCTTCTCTCAGGGTTAAACAGACGACGAATTACGTCGCAGTCTATTTTCTGCCAGTTCTAAAGTTGATTCATTTGTTAACGACGTTTGGGTCGTTTTTGGATGTAAACCTAAAGACGCTCGACAGGGAGGGTCTTGTTACCGTGCTAGTCGAGAGAGGACTAGGATGTATTTTCGAATACAATAATATTAACAACACATGTATGTTTGCGTGCTCTTGCATATGTATCCAAAGGGTTAAATAGAGTGGCGGGAGATGCGAAATAAAAACTGTTGATATAGTGAGTCGATGTTTTGTTTTTGTATTGTAGACAGGAAAATGAACGCAGCCCGTAATTAGCCAATTTTTCAATTCTTACGCCCAACATTGCTATGTTTTTAATGTAAAAGTGCTATTACACGGCAGTGAAATAATTGATACAACAGCGAAAGGTTATTCCGCTGCAATGAAATGATGGATACAACAGCGAAAGACTATTACACTGCAGGGAAATGATTGATACAACAGCGAAAGACTATTACACTGCAGTGAAATGATTGATACAACAGCGAAAGACTATTACACTGCAGTGAAATGATTGATACAACAGCGAAAGACTATTACACT
>JAQQZZ010014287.1:0-11419 GCA_030265115.1 Mopalia vespertina | reverse complement strand
GTAAGAATTCGGGATTCACTTTGCCGTGAGCCTCTGTAGCTCAGTCGGTAGAGTGTTGGGCCTGTAACCCAAGGTCCGGGTTCGATTCCCGGTGGAGACAAGCAAATTTTTCTCTCTTCATTTATTCAAAATATATTTTGAATAAGTAGATATATTAATACAAAATACATAATTGTCACATGAAGGTATATGGTTGAGTGGATAAAAATACTTCAATATTCAACAGATGGCTAGAGCACTGGCCCGGTTAGTCATAAACTTTCTATACAATAAAAATTATATATTCAATAGATCCACTACAGGGTTTCAACATAATCCTCTGATCTCTCCCCCTGTCTTCCCAAAATATACATTTCACCCACCGGATTTTTTTTCCTAACGAACATTTTCCCCACCAGACGTCTTCATCTGTGAACATTTTCCCCTGTGGACATTTTATCCCTTGGAAATTTACCAAAGAGGGCATTTTCCCCGACGGAAATAACAGATACTGTTATTCTGAAAAACTCGATAACTCATTTTGACTCAATATTTCAGCATTTGTTATGCCATCATCAGGGGATAGTGACAAACAAGCAACAGTAAACATTTTTCTAACCCATAGTTAACAAGCCACGTAAGTATTGGTTAATCAAATGATGCTCTTTCCTTTAACTGTGAGACTGTGGTCTAAAGTCGCTACAGTACCTGCCGTGCCACGGATCAATCGTCGGCGGTGCAAACGTCGGTGGAGCACTTCTCAGAGCAATTTTAATATAGGACTTTTCATAAAAGCCGATGGCATGGATTCGATTTTACATAAGTAATTCTTGTTACTGTTCGATTGTTACTTAATGTTTGATGGTAAATAAAATACGTTATTGTCAAAAATTTATCAAGTGTGGTAAATCAAAATTTAACAAGAACTGGATCTGTCCCTATCTAGACTTCAAAGGATATCAGAGGTTCTGAAAAACTAAAATAGTTTAATATATTTTCGGCTTATACAACGTCCACTTGTCACTGATGCAAACCACATACAATCGAAAACATTAACTTCCGATTGTAATAGCGCATGACTTAGGTACCGTCATTTAGGTTCTCCTGGCTATCGGCCGACGCCGCCACTTGCTGTCACTTTTGGTGATTCTCGGTTACGTGTTAAATTAGGCCTTACTTTTTAAAAAAAAATGAGACATCAGTTGTTTAGCCCGCGCTGTCCTCTTCAAAATGTAGCAAAATTTCTAGTCCTTACAATAAACCGTTAGCGAGTAAAAGCCAGTATCTATATACAATCTGCCAAAATCTGAAGTGTCTCAAACCGATTATTTTCCCATTATATCAGTCAAATAAAAACCAGTTAAACATCCATGTCCAAAATGCGATTTATCTGTTATTTCCGGAAGTTATGATTAGCGAAAGCCAACACTGAATTCATGAACGAGCCTGTCTCCCGACATGATGATTTATAAAGAAAAAAAGAAATGATCTGAAGACATTGAAGTCACTCTAGAAAATCTTTTTCGTGTTTACACCAAAATGACCTGACAAAGTTTCACCAACCCTTCCCGCTTATATCATCCCTGCGATATGCGATATGCGATTGAGTGATTGGATAGTGTTTTACGCCATGTTTCAGGGCATTTCACTTATATGGCTGAGGCGTACTTCCAAAGAGTGAGCAGCAACACAACTTTAATGTCAAGAGTTATATATGCTCTGTTGGAAAATTACAGCTATTTTTGTTGTATTCAGCAGATTTCTTAAATGATGAGGACAATGGTGAGACGTTCAATGAGGTGGCTTGTGGTCAAGGATTTGACGATCTTTCCCCTTTGCTGGCAATTGAGGATCCAGTTATCCTTTTCCCCGGAGTTGGAGATTTCAATTGAGTTAATTTCATTACTGACATAAAACCTCAGGCACACTGCCCGTCACGACCCTCAAGAATGTGATATCGGTAAACACTCAAGTTGTATTTACACCTGTAAAGCGCATGCAGTATGATAGTCATCCGCTTCTCACGCTCACAGACCAATTCAGTGGTCGACTTTATGTTGGATTTATGTCTAAACTCTCCTTGTCTCAAATTCTCTGGATTTTACATGTATACTGACCACTTAACAATTTGTTTCAAATGGTGGAATAGGGATTAAAAACTGTGATAACTTGTCACAGGACAAGAATGACATGCAAAATGTCACAAGTAGCAAACTACCACAGTAACAATAACAGTTGCATGTTGACGTTTAATGTCATTATTACATCCGCATAATTTTAGAACCCATGCTATAGCACATCTGAGCACTGCTGGACGTATTCAGTATTTTCGTGCGAGAGGATATCTAGGCACTGCTGGACGGATTCAGTATTTTCATGCGAGAGGATATCCTGGCACTGCTGGGCGGATTCAGTGTCTTCATGCTATAGCATATCTTGGCACTGTTGGGTGGATTCAATGTCTTCATGCTACAGCCTATCTTGGCACTGCTGGGCGGATTCAGTGTCTTCATGCTATAGCATATCTAGGCACTGCTGGGTGGATTCAGTGTATTCATGCTATAGCATATCTAGGCACTGCTGGGTGGATTCAGTGTCTTCATGCTATAGCATATCTAGGCACTGCTCGGTGGATTCAGTGTCTTCATGCTAGAGCATATCTGGGCACTGCTGGGCGGGTTCAGTGTCTTCATGCTTCAGCCTATCTAGGCTAGTTAAATGTCTTTATGCTAGGGCATATCTGGACACTGCTAAGCGGGTTCAATGTCAGCAGTTAATTTCAGCAGATTTAATAAAGGATGTGGACAATGGTCAGATATTAACTGAGGTGGAATATGGCCTGGTCAAGACTTTCTCGATCTTTCTGCTTTCCCAGCAACATGTACACGGCTCATTCTGGTAGGAATATTAATTGTCATCAAGAACAAATCAGAACAGCTCTAGGGGTAAATTAAGTATCGAATGCTTCAGCTTTTGGTATTAACTTATCTGATAGGGCCGAGATATAACGTTAAATAATACAGCTTGTAACCGCGCACGGATCAATACGTCATAAGAGAAAGACTTATTGTGTTTATAACAGATCAGACATGACAGGACCTGTTGGTCACATGGACCGTACTTTCTATTTGTGTGGGGATTCCATTTCGTTGTCGTCACCGAAAGGTACATTAATAACTGAAGGTACAACAGAAGCATGCCTTTATTCTTGCCTCAACTAACGCGTTTTTCGTTTCTATTGCTTACACGTTCTGTTCCATTATGCCGTGAACAAAAATTAAATAAAACTAAAGAAAATCACGGGCCGTCTTACCTCCATGCCTTGTGTACAGCCCGTCTGCGTTGAAAAGCTAAATGGTATTTGATCGTTGCAAAATGAAAATCCAAAAAATTGTACAACGATTGGATTTGGATATTATTTAAACTGTTTACACAAACAATGCTCTTGCTCTTGCTTATAAGGTGATTTCTTCTGTCATTATTTTTGCCTCCTGTACTCCTGCTGTCGTTAAATCGGCTTATTCTATCGGTCGGTGGATTTAGGGGAAACCCCAGATGGGACTTCATTATGTCTTAGTCGACTCACATAACACGATAGGGGTTTCCAATGTGCAAAGGTTAATACACCCATGTATAAACCTTGGCTCGCGAAGATGCTGCAAGTATGAAAGCCAAATTCTCAGATTGTAGTCAGACAGGCTGAATACCTACCCTAACCCAGAACTTAGAATAAATTATTGTAGTAAAGTAATAAATTTCGTTTTTTAATAAAGATGTTTCATCAAAACATTTTTATTATTCTTATAAAACTCAGCTTTTAATGTCAAATCAGTAGAATAAAATTCCTAACATGTACAGTTTAACACAATTGTACAGTGTATATACAGTGTGTATATAAATAGATAATATATCTAGAACATAAGATTATTCATCGCTTTTAATTAATCTACATCGCTGTGCCAGTGTGATTGCTTTTAAGAAATATAGATAACTTAAAGCTTTCAAAACATTACTGAACTAGTATTCTGTGTTTGATTGCATTCAGAGTCAATTCACTCATAACAGCACAGTGTTACAATGAGATAGGATGAATACATGCCGCCAAATAAGCAAGTATGTAGTATTTTTCTCGTTGGAAACAATAGTTGAAAACAGTATCGGGATTGTCATGATACAAAAACTGTTCGGTGCCTCACAAAACCGAGTTACCTAAGGAAACCTTTATACAACACAATCACTGGAGATTCCAGAGGGCGAATTATTGACAGTTTTAACGAGTTGAAGGAAGAACCCCAATCAGCGCTGATTTCGTCTAGAGATTTTCACACACCAGTTAACAAAACATTTGGTTTTTCTGCCCTAGAGATTTTAATTGAGGATCCAGTTAATCTTTTCCCCGGAGTTGGAGATTTCAATTGAGCTAATTTCATTACTGACATAAACCCTCAGGCACACTGCCCGTCACGACCCTCAAGAATGTGCTGTGTTACATTTAGACCTGTAAAGCGTAGTGCGATAATCATTACTTCTCGCCCTCACAGACCACTTCAGTGTTTACGATATTTTGGTTTTATGTCTCAATTCTCCTTGTCGCAAATTCTGTGAAATTTCACATGTATATGGAACAGTTAACTGTTTGGTTCAAATGGTGGAATTGAGTTGAAAATCTGCAGGTGTGATAACTTGCCACAGGACAAGAATGACGCACAAAACGTCACAAGCAGCACATTACCACGGTAATAACAACAGCTGTATGTTGACGTTTATTACTATTATTACATCCACACAATCTTCGAACCCATGCTGTAGCATATCTGAGGACTGTTGAGCGGGTTAAATGCCTTCGTGTTGGAGCATATCTAATCACTGATGCACTGATTCAGTATCTTCATAACATGGCATATCTGATTATTGCTGTACGGATTCAGTGTCTCTTATGATAGTTCATCTCTGGGCAGAGCTGGTCGGATTCAGTATTTTTATGCTAGAGCATATCTCGGCACTGCTGGGCGAGTTCAGTGTCTTCATGCAAGGCATATCTGGGCAGTGCTGACCAGATTCAATTTCTTCATGCTAGAACGTATTTGTGCACTGCTGGAAGGGTTCATGGTTCAGATGTCACAGCCTATCTGGGCATTGCTGGTCTAGTTAAATGTCTTCATTTTAGGGCATATCTGAGCACCGCTGGGCAGGTTCAGTGCTGCATGCTACAGCCTATCTGGTCACTGTTGGGCTAGTTAAATGTCTTCATTCTAGGGCATATCTGGGCATTGGTGGGCGGGTTCAGTGTCTTCATTCTACAGCCTATCTGGGCATTGCTGGTCTAGTTAAATGTCTTCATTCTAGGGCATATCTGGGCATTGGTGTGCGGGTTCACTGTCTTCATGCTACAGCATATCTGGGCACTGCTGGGCGGGTTCAATGTCAGAAGTTATTTCCAGCAGATTTAACAAATCATGCGGACCATTGTGAGATATTGACTGAGGTAGAATATGGCCTGGTCAAGACTTGGTTGATATTTCTTCTTTCCCAGCCACATGTACACCGCTCATTCTGGTGGGAATAATTTTTGTCATCAAGAGCAAATCAGGCCATCTCTAGGGGTAAATTAATTATCGAATGTTTCGGCGTTTGGTATTAACTCATTTCATAGAAAAACTCAGCGGACTCTTTTTTTTTCTATAATGTAAAATGTTCAGAGCAGTTAATCCCAGGGCCAATATATAACGTTCAATAATTTAGCTTGTAACCGTGCGCGGATCAATACGTCGCAAGGGAATGACTTATTGTGTTTATAACAGATTAAACATGACATGACCTGTTGATTATATGGTCCGTACTTTGTATTTGTGCGGTATTCCATTTCCTTATCGTCCGTAAAGGTACAACATCCACTGAAGGTACAACAGAAGCATGCCTTTATTACTGCCTCAACTAATGTGTTTTTGCTTTGTATTTGTTACATGTTCTGTTCCATTATGCTGTGAACAAAAATTAAGTGAAACGAAAGGAAATCACGGGCTTCCAGGTAAATGGCTATAATATAATCAATTCACATCATTTTGTTATCTCGCTTGCTCCTTAAACAAAGAGTAATGCTGTATATAATTATGTTAGCAAACTCTCATAAACACAGCTCTTTCTTTTAGTCTCTTAATGTATCAACATTAAACGGAAACCACAAATTTGAATATGCAGGCTTGCCAATGCTTTAAAATGTACGCCTATACAGAGTTAATGCGCCTGAGTTGTTGTCATAAAGAATTATAGCCCGATTAAGCAAACAGAACGCTGCATTTCATCAAAGCCGATTGCTGGAGAACCTTAAAATGTAACTCATAATACAATTGCTATACACAACAGTAACACATCACGATGAGCTGCGGGTGATGTTTCTAATCTGCAGATAAAAATGGCGCCTAGAAGTATGAAAGCCAAATTCTCCGATCAGTAGTTAGACAGGCTGAGTGCTTACCCTAACCCAGAACTAAGAATAAATAAATGTAGTAAAGTAATAAATGGCTTTTTTAAAAGAAAGACGTTTCAATCAAAACATTTGTATTATTCTTATAAAACTAAGCTTTTCGTGTCAAATCTGTAGAATAAAATTCTTAACATGTACAGTTTAAGGCAATTTAACAATGTATATACAGTGTGTATATAAAGAGATAACTTATCTAGAATATAAGATTATTCATCGATTGCAGCTAATCTACATCGCTGTGATAACTTAAGTTTTCATTACTGAGTTAGTATTATGTGTGAGGCTGCATTCAGAGTTAATTCACCCATAACAGCACAGTGTTACAATGAGATATGATGAATACCTGCCGTTAAACAAGCAATACTCTGGAGTATCATGATCTACCTCTAGGAACAATAATCTAGTCTCTGTGTGTAGTATTTTCATCGTTGGAAACAAGGCTCGCAAAGCAGTACGGGAATTGTCATGATACAAATACTATTTGCTCGGCATGTCTGTAGTTGAACCGAGCTACCTAAGGACACCTTTATACAACACAATCACTGGAGATCCCAGAGGGCGAATTATTGACACATTTAACGAGACGCAGGAAGAAACCCAATCAGTGCTGGTTTCGTCTAGAGATTTTCACAAACCAGTTAACAAAACATTTGGTTTTTCTGTCCTAGTGATTTTAATTGAAGATCCAGTTATCTTTTTTTCCCCGGAGTTAGAGATTTCAATTGAGCTAATTTCACTGCTGACATAAAACCTCGGGTACACTGCCCGTCACAACCATCAAGAATGTGTTGTGGGTAAACACTCACGTTACATTTACACCTTCTCGCGAATAGATAAAGAAACCTATTGCAACATTTTCAAATCTCAACATTGACGGCTCACTAGGCCTACTGACTATACCGTTATCTCAACATTTTACAGCAATCACAGTTATATATTTTGAATAAATGAAGAGAGAAAAATTTGCTTGCCTACACCGGGATTCGAACCCGGGACCTTTGGGTTACAGGCCAGTAATACATATATACACACATTAAAGTTATTAAATTTTTTTAATAACCATTAAAAGCGGTTCCTCGTATTCCGTAGAAAATCACACGTAATAAGATTTGTCGGGACATATCTAGGTCTCTCTAAGTTGGGGGCCGTCCCTGGGTGACTTTTGACGAGGTAAGAGGCCATACAGATTCAATATTATTTTTTATTCAGAGGCAGTCATTGTTTGTAAAGGTTTCGTACGGCTGGATGTCGTATCTCTGACTATATAATGCAAGTCTATTTGATACGTTTTCGAATCTAACAGTAACGTATTCTAACATTTTCACTGCTCAACATTGACCTTGACGGCAAATACTGACTATATAGGTATCTTTACAGCAATCACAGACAATACAGCTATCCTGCCTATCTACAGCTGACAGTAACTTCCCAATACAAGCACCACCTCTATCCTAAGACTGTACAGATCAACATTCCACATGATCACTTCCATTTTAACGGCAATTTTGCTCCGTTATAGAATGAATATTCCGGTATGGAGTGCTTTTACTAAACTCACAAGTGAAAGAGCGACAAAAAACACTTGATACATAAAATTATATTTTCCAAGCTTTCGGAGGTAACTATCTCCATCATCAGAGATAGACTAAACCTTCCCTGCAAAGTTTCATTACAGTGGAATACCACATTTTTACTGATCAAATAAAGAAATACTATTACTTTATTTTTTTTAAGGATCAACAGTAATTCAAAATGCTTGAGAAATAATAATCTGAATTAATAGGAAATTCTGCTTTATCTATAACATATTTCTTTTACCAGACTTATGGCTTGGTTTCAAAATATACGAACAATTGATCTTTCTATGTAATTATAAATCGGCTGTATTGTCAAAGTTTTATTGCACTGATATTTTTACAACACCGACTCAGTGATGTCTATCTCTGATGATGGAGATAGTTACTTCCGAAAGCTTTCAATCTGGTTTGGTGTTTACAAACTGTGACTATATCAAATGTCGTAATAATGATCTTGTATTCCCCTCTTTGCTCTGTCTATTGCTCGCATTTGTACATTCTAAAAGGTGTGCTTCTATATCAGGCTTATTGGTTCTTCTGTGCTTTACAGTGTGCCTGGTGAGCAATCACCACGATTACACAATGTATTCACTATGACCGTGTATCTTGAGCAATTTGCATGACCGCGGAACTGCAGGTATTACGGGCTCGAACGGTACTTCTAGACCACGATCGAAGTGTATCCTCCTTCGAGGGTATTATTGCGTTACTGTAATAGCCACACTTTTAATACTTGCAGGTGATATTGAACTAAATCCTGGCCCACGTAAATTATCTATAGTTCATGTTAATATAAACAGCCTGCGATACAAAGTTGATTTAATACAAGCTGAATTGTCACATTATGACATTATTGCAGTTACTGAATCTCGCTTGGATAAATCAATACAAAATTCGTCATTAAAACTAGATGGGTATCATTTCCCTCCAATTAGAAAAGACAGACCAAATGGTGAAGGTGGCGGGATTGTTGTTTATATCAGCGAGGCTTTGATTTGTGTCGAGAGAGCGGATATTGATATTCCTGGGCTAGAATCGGCCTGGTGCGATGTAAGATGGGCAAATAATAAATTTACCCTCGGTACTATTTATAGACCACCTTCTGCCAGAGTTTTATACTGGGATTTAATAAATGATGCTTTGTCATTGGCTAGGGGTGATATGTCTACTCACTGTATTGTTGTGGGAGATCTAAATTCAGACTGTCTTCTCCAAACCCATCCGAAAATATCACTAATAGAAAATATGTTTAATCTAAAACAAATAATAAGTGAACCTACGCGAATCACCCCGGTATCGACATCTCTTATTGATCTAGTTTTCGTCTCGTGTCCAGACTATGTTACACAGTCGGGTGTATTACCTCCCTTTGCCAGTGACCACCACGCAGTTACGGCAACATTAAATTTCCAAAGCCCTGCAGTTAACTCCTATAAGCGTACAGTTTGGCAATATGATCAGGCTGATATTGTCGGTCTCCGTACTTATTTTGAAAACACTACATGGGACTCAATTATATTTTTACAAGCTGATTTGAACGAAGTGGCTAACAAATTAACGGAATATATAATGAATGCTTGTACGGTATTTGTCCCCAATAAGATAGTTACAATACGACCTCGTGACAAACCATGGGTAACTTCACAATTAAGAAGACAAATGAGGAAACGCGATAGAGTACACAACAAAGCTAAGCGAACAAATAATCAAAGAGATTGGGAAACTTTCCGTAAAATTAGGAATGAAACTATCTCTTTAAATAGAAAGTTAAAAAAGACTTATATCACAGATATTGATAATAGAATTAACACAGACAAATTTGGGTCAAAACAATGGTGGACATTAATTAAGGCATTTTTGAAAGCACAAGCATGTTCGGGTGTCCTGCCGACAATGCAATTACATAACGATATATATAGCAATTCATTAGATATCGCAAATGCGTTCAATATCTTCTTTGTTGCTCAAACTGAACTGGACGATTCCTACGCGAGTCTGCCACCTATTACCCGTATTAATGAGACAGTACTAGAAAATATTATCATTACAGCCAGCGATGTGGAAAATATTCTTTTGAGTTTAAACGCTAATAAATCTAAAGGCGCTGATAATATAAGCAATTATATACTTAAAACCTGTGCAAACCAACTTACATATCCTTTATGTAAATTATTTAACCAATGTCTTCAAGAGGGTGTGATGCCAGATATTTGGAAAACCGCCATTGTTGTACCTATTTATAAAAAAGGCAATGTAAATCAAATTATTAACTATAGACCTATTTCTTTAACAAGTAATATTAGCAAAGCGTTTGAAAAATGCGTTCACAAATATGTGTTTAATTTCGTACATGATAATAATATTCTTACAAAATTTCAGTCGGGCTTTATACCTGGCGACGGTACTGTATACCAGCTAACCGACCTGTATAACTTCATAAGCCTAGCCCTGGACGAAGGTAAAGAAGTCCGTGCGGTCTTTTGCGATATAAAAAAGGCGTTTGATAGGGTCTGGCATACAGGCCTGCTTCACAAATTACAAAGTTATGGAATAAAAGGAAAATTAAACAACTGGTTCGCAGATTATTTGCGAAATCGGAAACAAAGAGTAGTTATTGCAGGAAGTACTTCAGATGAAAGATGTATTCGAGCTGGAGTGCCCCAAGGCTCAGTCTTGGGGCCTCTACTCTTTCTTATTTATATCAACGACATCGTGACGGACATCAATGCGCATATTAGGCTATTTGCTGACGATACGTCCTTATACGTCATAGTCGATGATGAAACTAAAGGAGTCAATCTACTTGGCACGGACCTAGACAAGATATCTAAGTGGGCTGACGCATGGTTGGTGAAATTCAGTGCGGAGAAGACGGTCTCAATTTTATTCTCGAACAAAAAGAATGTTCAGCATATTCCGCCTTTATATATGCACGATTCTCGGATATCTGAAAAAGAATCATATAAGCATCTCGGTTTATCGTTTCAGTCTACTGGTCGGTGGGATGTTCATGTCTGTGCTCTCGTGGAAAAAATCAGCCCTATGATTAACTGTTTACGGAGTTTGAAGTACAGATTATCCCGCAGGTCACTAGCCCACTTATACGCTTTATTCATTCTACCTATATTTGATTATGCTGATGTTGTATGGGATAACTGTTATGGTTATCAAACAGAAGCACTTGAACAATTGCAACTTGATGCCCTACGTACTATATGCGGAAGTACTCGTGGTATTAGTCGCGACTTGTTATATAACGAGACGGGATTTTTACCTCTGGCACAGCGCAGGCAACGCCATAAACTCAGTTTATTTTACAAAATGTACCACGATTTAACTCCTATGTATCTTTCATGTCTTGTTCCTAATTTAGTATCTG
>JAQQZZ010014276.1:0-11420 GCA_030265115.1 Mopalia vespertina | reverse complement strand
GACGGGACAAATACAGGACAACGACAGGACGCAATACAGACACCACAAACAGATCGGCTTCCTGTTCCCCTTTAGCTGAGAGCACCAGGGCAACATGAAGCTCCCTCCAACCACCCGCCTAATTGACAAGGCGTATAACAAATAAAAAGAATGGATGAAATGGACCATCATGATCTGCTGGTCTCTAAATGAAGATCCTATAAATAAAGGCATTACATTTGTTAGCTTATACTTGAATACCAATGATTCCCCAGTCTTTGCTGAAATCTTAACTGCATGGACTGTGGAAATGTGAGGCCTCACATGGAGCTGACCTCACGAGGCGTTTATAACTGGTCAAAAACTACAATGCCATTGACATAGGGTATTGGATGGTAACAACTTCTGCTTATATCTTATGACTCAAATAGCACCATTAATTTGAGTCCAATCTATGGGAATTGAAATGTATAAAGTAAAACTTGAATAACAGTGTTAGTCAATAACATAGGATATGCCCACAGATCCTCTGTGGCAGCCGAAAGTATATTTTGATTTCGGGGGTCTACGGCTGCCGTACCCTAGCCCTAGAGCGAATATGACAGAGGCATTAAGGACAATAATTTTTCAGGCCTTTTGGTCTTTTGTGAACTAAGTGGATTTCAGGCCATAAACTTCTATTCTTTCTATACAACAATGATGATTTGAAAGGCCTTGATAAATGAAGTGGATTTCAGGCCATACACTTCTATTCTTTCTCTACAACAATGATGATATGAAAGTCTTTGATAAATGAAGTGGATTTCAGGCCATAAACTTCTATTCTTTCTCTACAACAATGATGATTTGAAAGTCTTTGGCAAATGAAGTGGAATTCAGGCCATAAACTTCTATTCTTTCTCAACAACAATGATGATTTGAAAGTCTTTGATAAATGAAGTGAATTTCATCAGTTTCATGAGTCATCCAACGATAATCTTTCTCTGCATTTTAAGAATTTTTTAAGTCTCCACTCTGTGTGATTCATCATATGTGGTCCATTATACACACACAGCACTCTCATGTTATCAGCATACTCCAGGTCAGGCAACAGCTGTCAAACACAAATAAATCATCATCTGAACAGCTGTTAAACCTAAACAAGTAATCATCTCAACCAGTATTATTGATTTAATACACATGGTATTATGGTTATAAACAGAGATTTACAACTGGACACTAGGTAATAAATGACCAGAAGCAGTTATGTTGGTTGTATTATTTGACATATTAGATTGTTTAATGGGGGTTTAACATTGTATGTAAGGTAATTTCACTTATTTGACGGCGTGCCAGGCCAATGGGTGGAGGAAACCACCCTCAACGTCACTGACGGCGTGCCAGGCCAATGGGTGGAGGAAACCACCCTCAACGTCACTGATGGCGTGCCAGACCAATGGGTGGAGGAAATCACACTCAACGTCACTGACGGCGTGCCAGGCCAATGGGTGGGGGAAACCACCCTCAACGTCACTGACAGCGTGTCCGGCCAATGGGTGGAGGAAACCACCCTCAACGTCACTGACGGCATGCCAGGCCAATGGGTGGAGGAAACCACCCTCAACGTCACTGACAGCAAACAAAGCGGGACAGGAAAATCACAAGATGCAATACAAAGACATCACAAAACAGCTGACACCTAGCTCTGAGAACACCAGAGCTCCCTGTGAGATTCATTAGACCAGATGGTAGTAATCCATCTGAATAAACTTACAGTAACTGTCACCATAGATATTTTGTTTGGTGTTTGGGGCCACATTTATTGCTTTTTCACTTGCATGTGACACCAATGTCCAGTTTTTACAATCAATGTATGAGTATCATTTTGATGCAATATTTGTTTGACTAAGATTTTATGCTGATTTAAGGTTATTTCCCTCATATGACATCCCAATGTGTAATGGAAACCACCATCGACGTCACTGACAACAAAGTAACGACAAGACAGTACAATCATGGGAAGCAAACCACAGGAACAACAACAGACTGGCTTCATGTTGCCCTTAATCTCTGGGAGCACCCCCCAGTTGCCTGTTGATGAGGGGTATTTATAAAAAATAAACCTGGAAAACAATGCTTACAACACAATTAATATAATGTGTTTATATAGGTGAAAGGGTATTTCACTTGTACATGTACGATGGAGGTGTATTTCCAAAGAGTGAACTTCAACAACTATAATGTGAAGTGTTATATACAAATGCTCTGTTTGAAAATTAATGTTCAGCCATAGTCATATAGGTGAAGATCAATAGCAACAGTTTTGAAGGCCATGTTAAGAAAAGGAGAAAAAACAACAACAACATTGTAATAAAACCTACTTTTGGAGTGAGCAAGAAATACTGTGAGCTGCTCTTCTGACAGACTGTACTCACGACTAATTCAAATACCTTTCTCTCATTAATTGGATCCATACCCTACAACCAAAGAAATGTTTAAGAACCATAGCCAGCATCTTTCTGTGTCAAACATAATTTCTAATTTAATACCGCATGTTAACAGTTTATCTGCCATGGGTTCCTGAGAAGTGTTAAGGATTTGGATTCTCTTAGAACCTATTGTGGCATACGTATAAAAATAGCCGTAAACAGTTTTTACTGGACATGAAATTGAACCAGAGCAGGTTCTTAATCTACAAAAAGGTGAGTGATCAAAAATAACACCTAGCATCACATTTCAGTATCACAATTGAATAGAACAAATGCTATAAGTTCTATTATTAATGATCAAGGTGATGATTCTGAAATTTTCAATACATCCTGGAAGTAACTCGAACACATGTTACATCTATATAATACCATTGAGATTAAGATCTTTTTAGAAACTTGTCTCTGGGAGTTTATCTAGAACATGAGATTAGGTTTTAGAAATATAATACCATATTTATGAATGGGATAACATACTCTCTTGAAACAACACAAACTTGCATAGACTGAAATCCTAGTTGAACTGGTGTCAGTGGCGTTTAGAAGCTGCAATAACATAACAATGCTTTATGGATTTTCAACTTCGAAAGAACTTGAAGACCGTGGTACTATCTGAACTGAAATGTTGTTCATCAATCAATTTCTAGGTTGAGAATGCATAATTTGTTTGTTTGATTAGTGTTTAACGTCGTACTCAAGGGCATTTCACTTATATGACGACAGATTGTCCACTTCACACTGTTCCTTGCCTAATTAAGGTGGCAAACCGGGAGGAAACCTCCCCCGCGATTGCCAGAGCCACATCGTGTGACTCACTCATATACCTGAGGGTCGACAGGTGGACTCGATCCTGTGATCGGTAAATTGAAGTAGGATTAGCAAGCACACACGCTACCACTAAGCCACGACCGTGGCCCGAGAATGTATAAAGGCTTCTTATTGAAATCTATCATTATAGTTAAAAACACTACAAGCTATTAATGCTGTAGATAAATCTGTTTTACACTTAGGAAATATCAGGCTTTTTAGCCACAGTTGATTTCACAAAAAAAAGCCAGTTTGATTATATGCCCACCAAACTCACTTGTATACATGACTATAATTATTTCTAAGTTAATAAAACATTTAAAAAGCATAGAAAATCTGTTAAATCAATTTTCACATGCTTCCTCAAATCAACAAGTTTATAGATTAGTAGTATATTGTAAACAGCCATTACTCTGTTAAATAAACAATGTGAGTTGGAGCATCCTAATAGGATGTTGAAATGTCTTCAAAATAATAAAAATATGATTAAAGACAGATGTGATTGCTAAAACTCCACACATGGGGGTAAAAATGTTAAATTATTACTTTGAAAGAAGTTTTTATGAAGAAATTAACTCATTAACAGTAACATATAGATACCTGGTTGATCTCATCAACACATCTGAATGGACATATTGTGAGTTCTTGAAGTGCCATCATGTAGAGTACAGTAGCCACACTTCTCTCCCCTCCACTCTGGAAGTGAGAAGTTAACTCCCTTAGGGTCTCAGTGTCCCGAAACTTCACCTTTATACGAATTCCATACTTTTCATAGTCCTCCTACAGATAATAATCATTGAACAGATTTTTAGTTACAAAAATATATTAAATACTGCACCTGCATTTGTGAGGGCAATCATTATAGCTCGATAGGTTGCCCCAAAATATACATTAGACATTTAAATACAGCTAAGAAGGGGTTTAGAGAGCACATTGTACTTTGTTATGCAAATAGATTTGTTCTGTGCTGAGTTCACTCACAAGTGAGAGGAGAGCTAAAAGGCTTGGTCTTCAAAAAGCACCAGAAAGCTCCCACCAAGACAATTACAAGAAAACAAGCACAAAAGTGAGCTTATGTTATACCCCTGCACCGAGGCTGTAAGTTGTTTAAATGTGCAAATAATAAACTTGACTGCCATGTATTGTATTGTACGAAAATATAAGGCCTAGGAGTGTACAAATGGGCCAAAACACATGCTTATGTAGATAACATAAAATTGTGTAACAGAAAGCAATGATGAGGACAGAATGAAATAAATTCTAAGAAATTAATGTATTCTGAGAGGAAATGTGACATGTTTTGAGAGTATGACAAGACAAGAAATTGCCCCATCTGAATTACAGTGCCCTTCCAGAGTAGTTGTTTATCAATGGGTTCTTTGATCTGTACAAGGGCAGATGAGACATACATTAAATATTTGTTTTTCTTTTATAAAATGTTATAAAATTGGGACATTGTAATTTCATGTTGAAAAGGTGTTTTCTGTATTCTATTTCCAAAGGTTTCAAAAATGCAGATTTTGCATTTTTGTCAGCAAAATGGTCCATTGCAATATGTGCTTTAAAATTCCCATCAAGCACAATAAAGTTAGAAGCCACACCCGGAATCTAAGGTGATGAGGTTGAACTTTGACCTAGCCATCCAGTTTTTGCATGTGACAAATTCTTGTTATATTGTGATCACTGTTACGATGAGATTTAAACATCCTCTCCTTCACAACAAAGCTTTGAGGTGGACACAGAATCTTAGATTTTAACCTTTGACCGTATATGTACAAATAAATTAAACCATTACAGGAAAGCCTGAAATTGGGAGGGTGGTGGTGGATGGGGTGTCTTATAAATATTCTTTTTGTTTACAAATGTGTGCTTTAATAATCCCTTCAAGCAGGGGGCATAATGAAACCAAGTTCAACTCTATACATTGAGTACTTTTGGAGACAGAGATCAGAACATGACAGGAGTTAGAGTGGAGGCAAAGAATAGCTGGATGGACGGACAGACAAACTTTCAAGAACATTACATGAATAGCACCATGACAGTGCACAATCCCAATATGTCAGTTGTTAAATAAAATAAATTTCAGCTCAATACATTGAGTACATGGAGATGGACGAACGGCACCTATTTTAAGATTGCAGGGGTAAAAAAGGACTCTACCGCTAGTCAGGAGTAAAAAATGCCACCCTTATCTTCTCGTGATTTCCAAAGGATGATTATATTATCACCACATATATTTAGTACAAGGAGGACTTCAAGAATCTAAATATAATGTTATATTATGATTCAATTTATTTTAGAATGGCATAAATAAATAAAAACGTCAAATAATTTTAAAAAATTGAGTGGACCTATGTTTATAACTCTTATGACTGAACTCCACATTGTTTTTAAATTACTCCCAATACATTTAATAAACAACATGTTTTTTAATCGAATGAAAAGGCGAATTAGATGTTTATGTATGGCATTAATTTTTTGAATGTATAATTTCCAAAAAATGTCTTTAAATGACAGTTTTAATTCTGAAATTTATGCATTTTACAGCTTAAATCTAAAAAAAACATTCTAAAATACTTAATTTTTTTGCATTATCAAGATTATGAAAATAAGATTGCACAAAGGCAAAAAAAAAAAAAAAAAAAAAGGCAAAATTTTACCCCTGACTAGCGGTAGAGTCCTTAAACGGAACTACAAAAATATAAATTTGTTTGTTTGTTTGATTGGGGTTTAACATAGTACTCAAGGGTATTTCACTTATAAGACTATGGATTGTCCACTTCACTCTCTTCCTTGCTTAAATACAAGTGGAAATCTTGTAACCCTGCCCCGCGATTGCCGCAGCAACATGGTGTGACTCACTCCTGTATCTGAACATAAAAAATTTAAAATAATATTGTATAATTATATACTAACAGGGTTATCAGGAATATTAAGGTCGACTTCCCCAGCACATTGAAGACTGCGTAAGAAGTAGCTGAAGTTTTCATTGATTCTGTTGATGAGGTCATTTAGAGGGTTCAGCCATGCTTGTCTGATCCGTTCCATTTCAGACTGATGATTATCCAATTGATACTTATTCTTCTCCATCTCCCTCTCCATTCGCTCAATTTCTTTCTTGCGCTCATTGTAGTCTCGCACAATCTACAAAAAGAAAGTTTTGAACAATGCAGCAAAACAAGTGTATGACATTGTCAATTGAATCAACATTGTTTTATAATTATTGTGCAAACCACACTCGGAATGCAATCAGCTTTTAAATCAGATGCTCTATATTGTCTTGTTGCAGTTAAATAAGACGAAAAACCGAGAGAAAACCTTGTAAAAAAAACACCCCCACGATTATCAGAGCCACATCTTGTAACTCACTTATATACCTGAGGGTGACTTACTGACTCGAACCTGTGGGCGATATATCAAAGTAGGATCTGTATGTCAACGCTCTAACCACTTAACCACAGCCTGGCCTAGGATGATGCCGGGCTCATGAATTTGTTTGTTTGATAGGGGTTTAATGTCGTACTCAAGGGTATTTCACTTATATGACGATGTGCCAGTCCAATGGGTGAAGGAAACCATCCTCGACACCACTGACAACAAACAAAGACAAGATACAGGACGCAATACAGACACCACAGACAGATTGGCTTCCTGTTCCCCATTTAGCTCTGAGAGCACCAGGGCAACATGAAGCTCCCTTCAACCACTGCTCCGGGTACATGAAGGTCAATGAATAGATCGTCAAATAAAAGACACATTGCATTGTGATTCAGCAAAATTCAGTGTAATATCATTACTAAGTTTTTTCTAAAACAGCACTGTTATTGGTCATCCTAGATCACTGAGATGACAAACAAGTAGGAATTGATTTTTTTACATTAAAGAAAAGAAAGAAAGGGTATTAGAACTTACACTCTCATCGGTCTGGAAGTTACAATCAGCCCTGACTCTCTGCTCATGAATGCTCGCATCAATCTTAGCAAGCGTCATAGGCAAACTGTCGAAACACTAGGAGAGAAAAATAGATAAGCAAAATGATATTTTGGATGCAATGAAGATGCTCAGACTGGAGCTAATCAACTAACCTAACACATTTAATTGTCTAACCTTCTTGTACCATGCATTTACAGCATTTGTTCTTCTCCCCGAAGAGTCATCCAAGTGGATTGGTGTATTACCCTTTGCAACTTTCAACGTGTTTGTGATTAACAGAAGCTTTAATAAAGTCTGATCTAATGTTCTTTAAAATTTAAAACCATTTAATTTCAGGACAATAAGTAGATAAGTAGTACAAATTTCATATATAGACAGTTAATGTTTCAGTTGAATGCGTAGATGAAACGATTGTGTTGTTGTTTGTTTAATAGAAGCTTTACATTGTACAAAAGGTATCATGGCATATGATGATGTGCCAGCCCAATGGGTGAAGAAAACCACCTACTATGTCACTGGTAACATACAATGACAAGACCCAATAAGACTTCACACACGGATCGGCTTTGTAATGAACCTTAGCTCTTTTGGGAGCCAGGGCACCGGAACAGAAAAGTTATACATCATCAAGGGCCCTATGAACTTCATGAGTGGCCCCTGAAACAGGAAGGTTTAAACTCATGTGCCTGGGCCACTGCCCTGGCAGACCCCTCCTCGCAGATGGCCTGCTGAGAGCATCCAGGCAACAGGAAACTCCCACTAAATGCCAGCTGGTCTAGAAGCAAATAATGTTGATAGCATTACTCAACGATAGCCTGAATTAGATCTGGTCTTGACAAAATTACTTTTTTAAGCTCTTCTGAGAGTTCCTCATTAGGGCCAGTTCCTGTTGATTTCTTGGCAATCTCCAAAAAGCGTTTAGCTTTTGCCTTCCGATGCTTTAGCCCTTCCTTCATTTCAATATTTCTTCTCTGCAAGATAAAAAAAAAAAGTGGAACATTTGTATAAAAACTGTCCCAAACAGTAAAATCAGCAAAATCTGGTATGTGTTGTTTAATACTGTATTTAATGACCCAAAAAGTCCATTTGAAAAATATGTTAAATTTCATAATAATCCACCAAAAATCCACCATCAAATAAGTTTATGATTAAAGGTGGCCTATTTAACAATAAATGTGTCAAAATTAATGACATATCCTTACTAAAAAGCAGAACAGTTCAGAAAATATTACTGAAATCCAATGTAAACCTTTTTCGATTTACTTATTTATCTCCAAAACATAAATATGATATACTCAATATGGGATCAACCACTCTTCAGTTTAAATATCTTATATCAACCTACAAAATTAAAGGGCTTTCTTTACTCTTTTTTGTGAGGAAAAAAAAAAACCCACTCTGCGAGGGAAGGGGTGATCAATCTGATAGCTTATACATATAGTTTGCATTATTGAGAAGGTATCATGTGACGTGAAGTCATACCCAGAAAACAATTCTTTAAATATAACAACTCATTTGAATATCATCAAAAGGGGCATATCCGTGGCATTTGTCTCTGTACATGGTTGACGCCAATTTAAGATTTAAGATATGATGCATCAGGTGTGCAGCATACTTGTTAATTGTTAGTTCCATTGAGGGGAACAAAATCATATAGAGGTTTGTGAAAAAGAATGCATTCAATTTGCTTTACAGACAGGTAGGGACATTTTTATTATTCAATATTGAAAAGCAAAATATTCAACATTTGGGGTTTATAAGCAAAACAAAACGTTTTCAAAACGTTTGAAACAAAATCAAACCATAGTACTTTACATTTTGACAGCCAATACATCAAAGTAAAACGTCATTTTTAAAAAAAAAAATTTAATGGTACATTTTGACAGTTTTTAGGTTAGTTTGGTTTGGGGTGTTGTGCTGCACTCAATTATTTGTTTGTACTCATACCCAATGAGTGAAGCAAATCACCGTAAACAATACTGGCAAAAAGATAAAAAGTGCTAATGTACAGAAATTAACTACCACTGAGGACGCAATTTAAAAGACTTATTGATAGTTTGTGGACAGCAGATGATGCAATTTTCACCTAGATAGCAGCAGTATTTCTCATGAAATATACAATTATTTGTTTAGATAATATAACACACATACTCTCACAACTAGCAAAAAGGCAAAAATTATTCATAAGCAAAATTTACAAACTGTGAAAGCATCAAGAAGAGCTCAATGAGTTTATGCCCAATTTAAGAAATGGAAAACGTTTTAGCTGCCCTGAGTAACATATTTTTCACACATAAGTTTTATGACAAAAGTGAATAATTTGTTTGATACCTCTAAAGTCTGCAGACCTTGTGATTGATCAGATATCATAGTTTCTATGTCTGTTGTTTCCTTCTTTGAAACAGCATGATCAAAACTTTGTCGAACTCTGTCCATTCCCAGTTCAAAACAATACTGTAAGAAAATAGTACAAATCATCAATTTATCAAACAAAACATTTAATAAGTCATTTAATGCGATGAAGAAATGAGTAAAAAAATAAATCCAGCCAACACTATCACAAAATGTGCCAATTGGCTGGTTTAAGAAAATAGTTTAAACAACATCGCTTCACATGACTTCTCAATTAAGTTTGCTATATAATTCCTCCTTTTTTTTTTTATCTTGCATACATTTTGTGAAGATCATTGCTATACAGTTGTTCATTTGTAAAAATCACGAATAGAGGAATAGAGGTCATCCAGCAAAGTATCCTTCCTTAGAGAAAGAACTTGTTGAGTGGGTAGATGAGCGGAGAAAAGAAGGACTTGCGGTTTCAACTACTGAAATAAGATTGAAAGCTCTGGGTTTAGCAAAAAGTTTAGAAGGGGCAGATGAATTCAAGGCTTCTCAGTCCTGGTGCTATAGGTTTATGGAATGAAACCATCTCTCACTCCATAGACGTACTCACATGGCCCAAAAATTGCCTCACAATTATGACGACAAGCTGCTGTCCTTTCAAAGATTTATAATACAAAAAACCTAAAACTAAATACTTTGCCATGGACCAGATGCCTCTCACTTTTGATTTGCATGCTGATATCCCATCCACAGGCGCAAAGACTGTTACCATCAGAACTATGGGCAACGAGAAAAACAGATTTACAGTCATGCTTAGGTGTACAGCGGACAGCTGCAGTAAATCTCCAATGCCTGTAATTTGTAAGAGAAAAACAATGCCGAAAATGTCATTTCCAAGGGGAATTTTTGTTAGAGTTCATCAAAAGGGATGGATGGATGATGCACTTATGGGAGAATGGTTGGATGTTGTGTGGGGAAATAGGCCTGGTGGAATACTTTCGAGAGAAATCAGCATGTTGGATGGCTGAAGGAGAGCACACATACACAAAGGGTGGAGCCAGAAGGAAGCCAGACCTGCCAGTCATATGTCAGTTAATAATTGGCGGGAAATTGACCCCACCATTGTAGTGAAGTCATTCAAGAAATGTTGCATATCAAATGCCCTAGACGGAACAGAGAATGACATTCTGTGGTCAGATACATGTACCGATCCATTGTCAACTGATCATATGAACTCTGATCAGCCCGAAATCTTGAATACAGGAGACATGGATATATACTACAATGACGAAGACCAGGGTGCAGATTTAGCAGATATCATGAAAATACTGGACGATGATGACAGCAGACTCCGTGTTTGAAGGATTTGCTGAAGATGACCTATAATGCTCTGGTGCACATATGTCAGTTTATAATGGCTTATATAGGGTAATACAAGGTGGTAGGAGAAAATAAATCAAAATACATTATACTGTCTTTTATAACGTTGTGTTTGTCTTTATAAATATTCTGGCAGAGCCCAAACTCTGAATCACGTGTTGAATTTACGGGTTTTAGACCAAAAGATAACTTGCCTTGTTCAGCCTTGGCTTTATGTTAAAAAAAAAAGAAGACTTAAAACAATCATTCAATCATTTATTATGCAGAAAAACAGTACACAATATGAATCGTCACTATAACATACATGTACTGATTACAAGCACTGCGTTGAATGACCCTCCTTGTGGGGGTTGAAAAAGACGGAATTACGTACATCTGTATGTAAGGCAGGCCTGTGCTGTTGGGGAGAACGGTCAGAACGGGGTTTCCCCATGGTTACGCAAACTTAATTTAGGAGGACCTATTTATAGGTTTCCCAAATTGTTTGCAGTCTTCGTCTAAATTTGCATTTTGCTA
>JAQQZZ010014265.1:0-11420 GCA_030265115.1 Mopalia vespertina | reverse complement strand
AGACTTGCTATATTAAAAGTGGCATGTTTGAATCAGGTTGTCTTTTTCTGGCAGACTGATATAGAATGTCACAACAAGTACAGTAAAACTGGAGTGAATTAGGCTTGTATCCAAATATTTCCATCGCTGGACAAGCCCTGCTCTCATTGTATTGATCCTTGTATATAATGCATGTAAAAATATGTTTCTAATTGGGGAAAGAAATACAGGTGCGGTCAAGTCTGATATGCACAAGTTTTACACTCTTATTTAAATTTAATAGAGATGATGTTTATATCTAATTTAAACTGTGTTTGTAAAGATTTGAACTGGTTTACTAACAGTTGATACCCAGTTACATGAACTTGTATACTTACACAAGTTCACAAGTGTTAGTAAAAAAAAAAGTTATTGAAGATGTGTTTAGGTTTTATAACACCGATATCATTTCATCAACAGACCGATCTCCAGGACGATCCCCAAAACAGTCACCGAGGCAACGTCGGAGCCGAAGACAGCAGGGATCCGCCGAAGACTAAAGCTCAACCACTAGTCTATCTAGAAACGTTAAAGAAAACTAGCTACTTTATATATGAAATCTTTAAAAGTAGATACCATCAACAGCATAGACATCGAGTGTCACAGAACACTATGAAAAAAATACTTATTTTTCACCCTGTATTCATTTGATGGGGCCCCAAGGCAGACAGTTTGATTGAAATTGCCCAAAATGTGTCTTCTAAAGCATTCATTTATGACCGGAAGGCAGATCTAATTTTTCTGGTAGTATAAAAACTTATTTGTTGCTTTTGAATTGTCGAAGGATATGCATATTGTGTAGCTTTTATGCAAAATGTTATGAAAAAATTGAGATGTGATATAATACAATGAGATTTTCTATGAAGACATTCTGCTTTGATCAGCTCGTTTTTATTATGAGTATTGTTTTTAAATGTTCAATTATGCAGTGACTGAGAAACGGGCGGTTTTTAATAACTGGCCGTGTCTAGGTAAATAAATAAGGCTCAAATTAATCAAAGGACCGGACTTGGCATATAAACATAATGTTGTGTAATCTGCAGGACATTGATGTAAAAGTGGTTGTCCTCTACTTCGCTTTACTCTTTTCTACAAACTGTCTGTCTTGGGGCCCCATCTATACATTACCACATATTAGTCATCATGCAGATATTCCTGTGTAATGCAATATGAAATTTGCACTTAATGGGAAAATGTGTTTACAATCTGCCACATAATTGTGTCATATCAAGACATCTTATAAGCTAATACTAGAATTTTATTAATAACCTCTGCTAATCGATAAAATAGAATCTACAAAAAATGTCAGGGTGTTGGGAAAAATGATAGTAAAGAATATTATAGATAATTATGTAAAAACAAAAAGTTGTGTATAAATTTGTAAAAAATTAAGCTAATAAATATGTATTATGAAATTATTTAAAATCTATTTTGAGAAAGTCTGTGCACTTCAATCTCGACTAGTGTTTAATTTAGTCATTGTGAAAGAATGAAATAAAACCAGGTAAACGTCCTGTATGAAAGAGTAACCTATTGTATGTTGAAAGGCACTTCACCACAGCTCAAATACTGTATCACAAGAGCAGGGGCTTAGCCAGAAATGAAAAGTATTGTCCAAAATGGTCATTTTGCTTCACTTTTTAAGTAACGAGGAAACTGTAAAAGTGGGACCCCCTATCTCCTGCATGCTAATGTTTCTTAAAACAGGGTGTCCATTTGGACTAGGGAAAACCCCTCTGCCGAGGCCCTTGCACAAGAGTGAGAGAACATAGACATCACGCACAAATGTTGTGTGGTAAATAGTTAATTGGCCAACTGGGCTATGTTAATGAGGACGAAACGATGTCCCACACATGAGATAAAGTGTCTGAAGCTAAAAGGAGAGCCGCAGAACTTTCTTTACTTTAGTGTAGGTACTTTAATACTTAAAGAGTCAGATATGCATTATTTTAAGAAATAAAATTCTTTCTAAAATTGTCATTTTATCGTTTAAGAAGCCTTTAATTTACATCACTTGAAGTCCAATGGATGGTCGCTGACCTCCCGTTGGGGAACACATATCACCAAGTCAGTGGGCTACAGTTTCCATTTGCAATATTCAACAATTACAAATGTATTGAACACTTACGACAAACAATATCCTATTTTCTACAAAAAAACTGCGCGGATTTGGACATCATGGTTTGTGGAAAATTAGAGATTGAACTGGGAACCCATGGATTTTTGTTGCTGGCTGCCAAGATTTGTCTGTGAAAAGCTTCATTTAGCGGAGTTAATACTCTGATGAATTACATCCTAACATTAAGCAATGTGTGAAAGAGAAAATAAAAACAAGTTACATTAAATGAATAAAGTTTTGTAGACTAAATCAAAACTATTAAAGTTCTACAACATTGTGTAGATTGCATTGTGAACAATTTGGATGTGTATCTTGTCATCATTCCTGAAGAGCTCTCTGTGCTAAAAAGCGTGACACATAAAGATCACAATGTCCTGGGAGTCGGCGTAGGCAGAAATTAGAAGTATGGATTCCAAAATGGTCATTTTGCTTCACTTTTTTTTTTAAGTTAATGGGTGTCCAATTTTAAGTTTACTTATCTCCTGCATGTTAAAGTTTCTTAAAACAGGGTGTTCAAATGAGGCAATCGTTTAATTCAGGGTGGACACCTCTACCTAAGATATAAATTATTGGAAAAGAAACGACACAAAGAAAAGAAAAACTACACAAACCTGGATGCATTGTCTTGAAAAAGTACATATTTATTTTCTAAACTATCCTCGGTCCAAAATCAATATTGAAATCTGAATATATCCTTCGTCATTCAAACATTGAGTTTTATACATGTGATTGGCATTGATGTGGACATCTAGCCGCCATTATTACACACTTTATTGACGTTGATTGTAATATCCTGATGTATGAGTGAATATTTTCCATTTTTGTGTGATTGCTGTAATACAGTGATAAATAAGCCACCGTCTGATCTGCATAGAATTAGATTTGGCGTTAAATCGGCTGGTTGTTCATCCTTTGATTCAGGGAAATGAGTGGTGCTTTCATGGGCATTATGTTGGTATATACTTTGCAGTTTCTGGAATTGAAGTTTTTTGTACAATGTATATGGAATACATTTCTGTAATTTAAGTGACCTACTGTTGACACTGGGCATTGTAATGAAGTACCATACAGCATGACATTAAACAACAATCGAGCAAGCATATCTGGATTTCCTTCACCCATTGAGCGGTCAAGAGGCAATTGTACTTAGCAATGCTAAACACTGTCAAACTATAAATGAAAAGCTTTTGTTCCATTGCCAAGTCTAGTTTATTCAAGTAGTGGAATTCTGAGCACAGAACTTCATGTTTGCTCTCTGTTTACGAGTGTCTTTTCTTTATAAGCCACAAATGAGTTTGGTAAAATTATAGTGATGCACCTTGTGTATCTATACATACTGGCGTGTCCATGTATTTAACAAACTGAAGACTGACACTGGACAGTTAAAGCAGACCTGTGTATTCTGGAGTATTTTGTACACATAATTTATATTAAATACACCAATAGGCCATCAAAATACACACAAATTAATATTCTGTGCTATGCTGTAACACAAAAATAGTCTGAAAATACTCCTTATACTACACAAAGTTTTTCTAGGGTAAGCAGGTCTGTTATAAGGGCCCCTAGTTGGGCTAAACCAACCCGTTTGTGATGTCTATGTATTTCATCTTGTGATTCTTCCGTTTGGTCATTGTTTGGTGGTCTTGTGGTTTACTTCATCTATTGACCTGGAGTGAAATAATCTTAAGTACAGCTTAAAATTCTAATCAACCCATGCCTGTGTGATGCATAAACATCTAATGTGTGTTCCATCAACTTAGTCTATCCATTCAAAATAAAATTTTCTGATCATATACCAGGTTGATCTAGCCTGGTAAATTCACTCCGTTTCATCTGGGATATACTATATCCCCGGTTTCATCAATATTTGCTCTTATCGAATTTTGTTTAACTATCGCAATGCTGCTTGCAAACTGTATTATTCATTTTTTTGCATAATCTTTATTGTTTTGGTGCAGTGCACTTCACACCACATTCCACCAAAAGTCTTTATCCAACATGTTAGATTTGTCTATATTGAATGCTGCAAGTTGCCATTGAATAAAATGATCTTGATATGTAACTAAGGCTTTGTTGCTTATTCTATACATAGTGCGTTTAAAGAACAAAAAATAAGACTTTTAAAGAGTTACGGTATTAAATGCTGGATAGGACCACTTTTACAGAATGTCCAGATTTTATATTTTTTTATAGGCTATATAACAAAGAATGTGTTGGGTTACTTTTTGTCAGACATGGGAGAATGGCCTCTGGAACCTTGTTTTTCCATTTTAACAAGGTTGTGCGATTACTCCTGTCAATAATGGAGTTGGCCATTGGCTAAAAAGGGAGATAATCTGTTACTCCTAACAGACCAGGTCATCTATCTCATTGTCTAACAATAGAGTATGAATATTCATATAAATTGTATTGTTATTCAATGATATATGGGACACTCCATTACAGAAGTAACACATTTATCTCCCTTTGTAACCATTGGCCTAGGGGTATCTGGTTTGTCAGTAAATTTTTCACCATTTATAACCTAACTGAATCTCCAATTTTGAATTTATGATGCACACCATAAACGAATCACCCACCTGGTTTGAAATTATTTGATAAATTTCCCAGGGCATTGCACAATTTTACAACTTGTTCAAACAAGCCAATGAACAGCACTTAACCGACTTATTAACTCGTTTGAATTAAATAATCCCTCCATATATTTGCTTTCCATGATTGAGTGTCATTTTCAATGGTTGATTAAATTGTTTGAATGAGTTAATGCATTCAAATGAGTCATTTGAACGAGTTATTGAGCAGCAATATTTTTTATTTTCCATGTCACTTTTACGGTTCCATACATACTGGATCTAAAAATTTGATATCACTTTGGTCAACTTGGTACTTTATTCTAAAATAGGATCGATTCTACTTCCTTCGTCGAGACATTGATTCTAAGATACACCTGGTCCATCTTGTTTTGAATTTCTTTCATTTGCTGACCCATGGCTTGTCTTAGTCTGGTTCACTGTAGAAACTCACGGGAGAATACGATTGTTTGGACTCGACGGGTCTGATCAACCCTAGATTCTTTCTGTATCCAAAGCTCAATGGTAGCAAGATTAACTGCCGGATACATGAAGCTTGCAGCAAATCATGCTTTGAATTTTTTTTACCAAGAACACATTTCTTTCACAATTATTAAATACAATGCTACTCCTTTTCTTGTCTACAACTTATTAGAAAAAGGGGGGCTGGTGATTGTAATTTCAATGCCATCAACGGTTGCAGCAAATTTGAAAGTACATCTAGCCCGAGTAATTGGTCAAATTACATCAGAGAGGAGTTCACTGATTTGTCTCGAGTACTGGAAACTGGGCATGATCAGTTGGGACTATCCAGTTTTGGAGGGGGCTTCCAGGAACATGAAGTCTGGTCTTTGTTTGTTGCCAGTGGAACAGACAGGTTATTTCACTCACATGCCAGCCCAATTAGTGAAGGAAACCAAGTACAGCGTTAAACCCCAATCAAACAAACTTTAAGGGACAGATACATCCCGTAAGACACTTTAGCTTTGGGTTATTAGCAACCTTTACCCAGATACTCACACTAAAATTTGACCTACACGCCTGTTTAACCAATCGAGATCTGGACTCGCGACAATACATTACTTTGAGCCCTTCTGAATAAGGGGACCTTCTGGATTGTTGTGTGGCTGGGAGAAGTGCAGTCCTGTTGGAGCAGGAAGATTTACCTGAGTATTTGATTTGGATTTTTCTACTGATTGTGTGTCAGAAAATAGGTGAGGGAAACCAATGTTGTCCTCACTAGCAAATCAAAACAACTTCATGTTGACACATAGTTCTAATAGCAACAAGAAGCTCCCTCTAACCACCTTTGATGGAGACCGTTGTCGGCAACTTGTCGCACACGCTATATATTTACATAGTTGATTTCTGGTGGAATCAAATTATGTGTATGGGATAGTCTCTCCTCCTACAACAGTGACACAGGGGTTAACAATTGACAGACATTAGTTCTCTTTAATAGGAAATTTGTTTATTTTTACAATACAGACAATAGACACATTTTTGAGAAGGAAAATCACATCAGCCGAAGTAAGTACCACAATTAACACAGTTAAATGAACATACTCTTCTCCTAGGACTGGGTGGGGCGTGAGTGCTCTCCCTTGTTGAACCTCGCACAGGAATGACATTAAAGGTAAATAAAGGTCTAAGAGTTCCCCCGGTTGACAGAATTAACAAGTGCTTTTTTTTTTTTTAATGCAACATCCTGGTAAACTAAAATGTAGCCCATATAGTGCCTGTACAACGTAAAACAGTTCAGTGACAAAATAGTTAGTAAACTGGCATGTGTTTAGAAATTAAAAAAAACTAAAACATATTTGTGATGGGCAATCATTTTCTTCTAAGAACTCAATGAATATACCACACAGTCTCATTTATGCACAAATTCAACTTTTTCCAACCATATATACAAAGACATACTATTGTTAAAAGGACACGCGATCATGATGGTTCTGTAGGTTTGCAGTAAAACATAGATTTACAGGCATTTATATGTATGTATATATATATATATATATCGTGTATATATATTTATATTAGATAAAACTCAGCTGTAGAAATTGGCACAGTCCACTTTCCTTGTCCAGTTATTGGTAACCTGGCTTTTTCTTAGAGGTACATGTTCTCCGAAAACACCACTAGCTCTTAATACATTCAATACTTTAAAAAAAAAGGAAACAAAACTCAAAAATCTATATAGTTATATATTAAAATTCCCCACACTATATATGTGTTAAATTACATTAATAATCTACCCCTGTTCAAATCAATAACAGAAATTGTGCAAAAATTGTCAACACTTCTGGGACTAAATGTACCTAAGATGTCCACAAATGGAGAGGGATTGAGGTTAAAAATAGAACACTGAAACAGTAGTGTCGAAGGGTCTACATTGCCTGGTACTTCTTTACTCGCAACACATACATGTACACACTAAAATTAAAGAAGCGGTCAGTAACCTCCGGTTTCAGGTACAATCATGGGGTATACAGGTTTCCAGTGTATTATATAGAAGTTGGTCCAGAAACTCCACTTTCTGTCCTACTAAGGCGAGTAGGTTTCTGATAAATTCAGTGGCCTTAAACGGAGATTTCTAGTCTTTTGATTGTGTATGTACTTGGGCTTCTGGGCCTGATTCCACAAAGCATTTTCTGACTTAAGTCAAAATGCTAAATTTAAGATTTTCGCCACCTGTCATAATTTAGTTTTACAGTTATACTGTTATTTATTACTTGCTTACATTATTATAATAATGCCCAAATATTACATGTTAAAATTCAAAACTGAGAAATTTGAGGGCCCTTAAACATTTTGACTTAAGTATAAAAATGCTTTGTGGAATCGGGCCCAGGACTTGTATTCATAATGCTACTTAACTATTTCTTTAGTTCATAAATACATGTATGCAGCAAAATTTCAGCCGTTTGTTTAATTTTCCATTTTATAAAGGTCACTTACAATCACAGAAACAAGAGTTGCGTTTACACAGTTAAAGTGATGTTTTTCTGAAATACGAGAATAATTTAGTAGCTTTATGAATATTCAGGGGGTCCTAATACAACTAATTAGCTTTCCAGTATATTCAAGAATGTATAGTCCGGTGTCTATAAACTGAAGTTTTTGAGATATTCAACCAGTCTGTCTACTAATCCTTTTATCAAAGTTTGAATGCTGTGATTGTTTCAGTTAGCAGATAAGACAGTCATTATTACGCTACCTGCTGATCAGTTGATGTATAAGAAAGTCCGATAAAGAAATGCTTTACACTTGTGAAGTAAAAACATAGCTAAAACATTTCATAGCAGTTCTCAAACAGCAAACAAATTTATCTTTCTCTTTATTCACGAAAAAACATTTCAGGATGTAAAATAAACTTATTTCAAACTTCTCTGGCCAAAAAGTTCAAAACAAAATCCAAATTCCACTGTCAAAGAGAACTTATATGGGACGTGATACAAGATGAGTCTTAGTCCGGTAATATTAACATTGATTTGAGCAACGTGCTTCTATTGATGTAAAATCTTTGAGGAGCTTAAAAGACGGGATCGTACCAAGAGCGGATTAAGGTTAAGACATAGCACATATACAGAATCTGCCTAGCTATTTGTTTTGCCGGAGATAATATAAGTAAAAGTTAAGGTCCACTAAAAACACAATCTTTATTTGGGAGTTTAAGCCTAGAATTATACTTCATGATCAAAAGCATTAAGAATAAAAACAGTTTTCAAGTCTACGGTTCCAACATGTTGTGTACATGCAATTGTTCTACAGGAATACTGTGCTACAGAAATACTGTGCTACAGAAATAGCTTAGGAATTTTGTTTGGATACACACATGGTCAAAACAGCTTTAGACAGTTAGTAAATTCTCTATCAGACTCATCCTGCTGATCAAACATATTTAAAAACAACTTCTTAAAACCAAAATCCTGATCAAGTATTAAGGCCTTTGTTTAAACTTAAACTTCTCTACATGTAACTTTACTCGTGCCCTCTTCTTTATCAGTAACTATGTATGATAGATTCATATCCATTACCATTTACATATAAATCAACTCAGACAATGCCTTTTGTCGTACTGCAATTTGAAAAAGTTACCCACATTGACCTACAATTCAGTACAGGGTTGATGCTTATCTTCAGACATGACAAAAACAGTTCTTCTAAATGCTAAATTTGTTTGTTATCAAATGAAGCATACTGGTATATCCTCATGTAGCGAATAGTGAGTTATCTTGCTATACATTTTCAGTTCCTTCCCTTGGATTGAGAGTGACTTCCCCTTGTATACATTTTCATAATGAGTGTATACCTCATGAGCAAACAATTAAACGTCATTTTCAAACTTGCTGGTAAATGACATTGGTAGCGTGACACATTAAAAAAACTAACCAGTTATACAACTAACATGATAACAAATGTTAACAAAATTAAAAACAACAGACCATTCACCGGTTCCGTATAAGATGGTTGACTGGCAAACTGGTAGATAAAGCAAAAAAAAAAAAATGTAAATATATAATTGAGCTTGATAATGAATGTGTTCAGATTGGGGTTTCAAATCACCAAGCTACATCTAGCATTAGGCTGGCAACAACAACTTCTCCTATATAACTTATAAGACAGGTAACATGTGAGTTCATTGATAGCCTTATTGCTAATAGGATAGTTGTAACTATGGGCTTATTCATTTAGGATGTAACATCTAAGGGCATTTAAAATTAGCTTCAAAATACGACATGAGCTTTCTGTAGTCATGATATATAATACCTTTTTTAAGCATGTTAAATGACATCGTTATTATGAAGTGTATGGCCCTCTGGATAAGGGTATGAATGTTATCAGTTTAATCAAACTGTCTACCAAGCAATGAAGAAACATTCATTTCCGAGCAGAGCAAAAGGCTGTGTTGTGTGGCTATATTGTTGGCATACATCACCTTTATACATTTTAAATATAAACTTTGAGCGTTACACATTGATTGATTAGTGTTTAGTGCAGACTCCGGCCATGTTATACACCTTAGCTCAAGGAGCACAGGTAAGTCTGCAATTCTTACCTCAATGATAGGCAACGTTTTATAGTAGCTCCATGATAAGGAAAGTTTACCTTAAAAGGTGGTGTATTTTAGAAATTAAACTCACATTTGGTGCTTTATGAACTTCAGTTTCTTGGATGGTATGTTTGTGTGAACCAGTATTTTGGAATCCTTGATTGACCGATGAATGTGTAATAGCCTTAATAAAACAACCAGAAAATGTCAAGTGCTTGCTATGGTTGGAAAAATAATGTTCTTACAAAGATGAGTAACAACATCATGACTGTGCTCAGTACATACTGACCTTATACACGAAGGGAAGTATCTTGGGTAACCTTGTGAAATATATACACATTGGACATATGATGTACATGAATGTGTTGGCACAGAATAAACATGTAGCCCTAAACTGTTTGAATGCAATGTTTACTGTGAAATTGTGTATTGAGGATTAACCAATTCGTGTCCAAATTTTACTGGAAAAGAGGTATAAGTTACAGCAATAAGCTTGCTTGTTTGTTTGATTGATTGAGGTTTAACGACGTACTTTACGTTATTTCACTCACATCATGACGGCATGCCAGCCCAATGGATGAAGGAAACCACCCTCAACGCCACTGGCAACTAACAAAGACAGACAGGACAAATACATAGCAATCACAGGACATCATACAAAGACATCACTAACAGATCGTTTCATGTTGCCCCTTAGCTCAGAAAGCACCAGGGCCACAGGAAGCTCCCTCCCAACCCTCCACATTAGATGGATTAAAACCCTCTCTTTGTTGAAATGAAACCCATTGTTTTGCAGTTATCTCCATTTATACAATTGAAACAAGTAATCAATTTTCAGCCAATGAAAAGGTTGGAATTTCTAACCCGGTATAATCGAGACAGTCTTCATTGGTGTGGTAGTATGTGCCCAAGTAAACCAGTGTGTTTGGGTTCCTAGTGGTAAAGCCTTACAACTGTTCCATATGTGTAAAGGTTTATTGTGTTTACGATCATCAGAAATAGGTTAAACGGTTTTACCTAGTAACAAAATTTCTTCATCTTGTGTCACGGTTTGAAATTGTTTACATATACCTTGTATACTATGTTATTAACAATGGGAAAATTGAAATTTGACAAGCCAGCCTAAATGATAAAGATAAAGCCCAAGAAGGTATCCAGCCTGTTTTACCCTCAATAGCCCTCATTCAAAAGTAAGCCTCTACGTTCAGCTCCTGTTCACCAAAACAGACATGTGGAGGGGGACATCGGCTGATACATGTACGTGGCTGATGGTCAAGTACTGGACATACATATGATGAAAAATCACAAACAAAGCCACATATACCTTCAGATATATAATAATCAAAAGGTTGACGACTGTATGGTCCAAGAGGGGGGTGGAGAAGGGGAGGGGGGGGGGGGGAATCCACAGATATCTGCACGGGGAGGTCACGGTCATATCTAACGTTGATTTAATCTAGCAATACAATAATGTACACTTTATACAATCATACAGCAAAATAAAATCATAATGACCGTCTAGGCTACCTCATTTACATATACACGTTGGGCAGATAGAACAAGTTTTTTTTTTTTAAAATAAAACAAGACAATTTTCTAAAACTACTCCATCCAAATGGCAAAGAAAGAAGAGCTCATGTAGCCTTGTAGTAGT
>JAQQZZ010014254.1:0-11420 GCA_030265115.1 Mopalia vespertina | reverse complement strand
CCCCCCCCCCCCACCCCATTCTTTTTCGTAAAGGATATGAAAACTGTTTTGCAATTGTATAAACGTTCAGGTAGTAGCTTGTCGATAAGCTACATCATAAACAGGTGGCATGTTAAAAGTAAGTCAAGAGTATAAAGTTAGATGATATCACAATTAAGAAAAATGTACGGTCTTCTTGATTGCTTCGGTGTTCAGCGCCGTCAGCAACGTCTGAAGATGATTACACACTTTATTCTGTTATCAACTTATCAAGTATTTGTATTGCGGACGACAATGAATGAAACCCAATGGCGATAATATTCTAAAATCCCCGCTAAGCTTCATAAAGTTGTTACGTTAAACACACATCAATACGGACAACCAGTTAAATTAATAATTTTTTAACCACAAGGGAATCCCTTAGTTACTGAAGTTTCAGTGAGATGTAAATTATGGATGCCTGTATTGCGGATGGCTGCTATTATTGGACTGCGTGGTTAATTATGAGGCTATTCAAAGAGTTTGTCTAAGTCAGACTTGATCGCCGGTCTGTTTCTGACGTGTTAATCTGGGACTGCAGGAAAGCGGCTGTTCGCAAGGTGTGGCGTGTCTTTGTAAACAATCTGTCTACGTTACAACAGCACCTGTCCTCAACAGTTGACAACTCTTGGGAAACTCCATAAACATGGACCACTATAAAACGTGACACTTAATAGTAATGAAAATGACAGCCGCACGCAAACTGTTGACGCACATTACCATTCATCCATTATCCAATCCATTATATTATTTTTTCTTTGAAACGTTTACATGTGAATTGAAATCATAATATTTTCTTTAAAAGAAAGGCAGTGCTTTTTAATTGCATTTCTGAATAATATTCCCGACCCCGTAATTCTTACACGTCCTAGTAATACGTATAAGATGCTTTAAGACATAGCCATGCAAGATACATTATAAACAGACTTATAATACACGTCTCGCTAAACCGGAACTTTGAAATCATATATGGACCGTGAAAAAGCTCAATATTTGTCAGTTTGCATTGCACAAGGTAGTCACTCAGTACACCTACATGCAACAGACACTTAAACCGCGACAATGTTAGGATGGGAGTACTTATAGCGCATTAGGTGTTTAAGTTTAACCAGCGTAGGCGGAAACCGTCTGTACAAATTCTGTAAAGGTGTCGTTATCTGATAATTAACAAAAGTTTCACGAAGAAAATACGTCTTTAAACACAGGGATAAGGGTTAATCTGTAATTATCCGGCTATAATAAAACGAGGCAGGAGATCAAATGTTGTGGAAAGGATTGCACAAGAACTTCATGGAGGATGTTGCAAACTTTTACGTAGATAAGGAAAATCCCACTTTACGTAGTGCAGTTTCACTGTTGTATTCAAATCCCTATTTTACTGTAGTTTAACATGCATAATTAGTCGCCTACACTTAAGTATTACTTTACCTTAAAATAGGAGTGTTACACCTGTTTACATGGATAAACTATTCAATATAAAACGTATATTCATAATCATTATCCGATGTATATCCAAGAGCCTTTGAACGGCCACGTGATCGGAATATACAAAATACAGAATTGAGGACGGTTACGGTTTCTCTTTACTAACCAACATGCATCCATGGATGGACGGACCGTCACGGACGTTTAACGCTGTTTTTTAATGTGTGTTAAATAAAAGTCTCACTGTTAAATCATCAGATAATGTGCACACATGCACGAGGAACCAAACATACTACATGGGAAAGGCAATGATTGGCTTCTCTATAAGAACAGTTCATATATGCAAAGTAAAAATACATTAGTGGTTTACTGCTTCGTAGATTCATGTTGATACCAAAGGGTTTATAATGGTAAACACAGTAATGTTTTAGTAAAAACCGCTCCATACAAGAGTATGTTATCAGTATTGTGACGTGTACACAATGAGTGTAACTAACACAATGTAGCTATTAGGCCAGACAACTGTGTAAAGCCGATAAGCCAGGTGTAGTGGGTGGGTAGCTTCAGTCTTTACACAGTGTACCGCTTACAGTACACACCCGAACCTAAACTCTATATATTGATCGTACATAGAAGAATACCTGTCCAAGTTAACATTATCGTTTAAACATGAAAAGCGATGTTATCCACATGTCAGGAAACATATATATTTGATATAATTACCTATTTCACTAGGTGGGGTATTTAATGGTTGTGAATCTGTAACATCGGTTATAAGTATCGGTAGGATGTTTAAAATAGATTGATTATAGTATTAAAAGCAATTTGCTGCACTGTTTGGCAGAGCCAGATAAATAACTTTTCAGAACCAGGCCAATGTCGTAATTGCTGTATAGTTATATACTATTACGCAGTATACGTAAATAAAAAGTTTCACGATTACATTTTAAATATACATATGGTATGTTAATACTTTCATTGTCTGATATATACAACATCGGAATAATCAGACTATATTTATACATTGTACATTACAGTAACAGATGACTCATACACTATCCTAATAAAACAAATAACCTTATACTTACACAAAATTTTCGGCACAGGATCACACAAATCCAAGTTTATATATTGCTTTTTAATACTAGTACGTATATCCGAGGAATTATGAAGTAAATAAGTCTCGTTCGTTAAATTTGATATATGCCACATGCTCTCATTCCATTTAGAAATACTATCCCAGTCATTATTATGAGGCAGTGAGGCCACATTTTCGGGTGAATCACGTGATATAGATGGACGAGAAATAGAATTAATCACAGCATCTCCTTTTACTACGGTATCCCCGTAGCTGTTGTCAAGGTTACGGCTTATATTGCCATTCGCGTTTCTAATAATTGAAACTATTCGGTTAGCATAAATGTCATTTTGTAATAATTTTCTGAATACATCGATGGGAGGGATTTTAGATTTCTTCAAGGCCTCTATACTTCGGTCCAAAGCCATGAGTTCTTTTTTACTCATTTGTACGTTCCTGGTAGAAGTTTTGATATTTTTCCCGTATCTGCCGCTGTGATGTACCATGAGAATCTGTGATAAGGTTATCATAGTCAAAACGAACAGAAAGAGGAAGAGTAAAACCTGAGCGGCGTCTCTTTGCTTCATACTACCACCCTTCCTCTTACGCCAGTCTTCGCGCCTCGGCAGTTTTCGACCTCTCCCCTCCGTGATTGCAGTTCGTCAACGTTAACAAAGGCAAAGATATATAATCAACCGAAAATAACAATAAAAATATTCACTAGAAGAGAATAGGAGGTAAGGTCACGCATCATCTACCCACGTTAACCGACCAGCTGATCACTTTACATCTCGAAAGACTTGTACTGTCAAAAGCAGGCTGTCTGGCACAACAGTCTCTCTTAACCAATCTGTATCCCTGAGAGGCTGCCTCAACACACTGCTTGCTTAGTCTCGCCAAACCAAAGGATTCACAACCCATCGATCTGAATTTCTCCTGATTCACAATAAATTGCTTCATATTCTTATCACAGTGAACGTAGTATCCATCTCGTTGAACACACCATAGTCCACACGTACAATGTTAACAGAGTATACTAAATCCCACCTGTTTGTTAAGTCCTATATATTGTATTATAGAATAAAGCGAAGACCATCCGTTGCCTTAACTCGCCTTCGTATCCAGCTGCATACTAAAGCCGGCCATACTGTAACAGTGCCAGTAACACTATCGAGTTGCCAGTGACGTCGCTAGATGTAAGCCTCGTTTTGACTGAGGGTATAAACCATCTGGCAATACTATGGACGGAAGGAGCTCTATCGCGGTTTTTCGTGTTAAACTCGCGGGCGGTAATTCCACTGCTTTCACGTTGGGACGTATCCACGGTAATAGAGTATCCAATATACGTATATCTGAATCACAGACCCTTCCCTGTTGTACACGGAAACATATCTTTGATACAGTCACAAATGCATATATCGCAACACTGTATAGATATTATACCTATATAGTAAAACACATACGCACAGTGTATCATACCTATACAACTACATCTACATACGGAGATTGTAGAAATGTCCTCATTCACTTGAAAACCTACACAGCATCATGTGTTCGTCATTTCGATTCCGGTTTCTTGAAGTATAACGATTGGGATTGGAAGGTCGTACAGACTCACACACATGTGAGTAGGCCCGATTTGTTTCCGTGTTTAACTGACTACATAGGTGTGTTGAGTTCAGATCATCAACGCCATGCATAAGACTCTCGAGTTAACCTTTGTCCTAATTTTCACAGCGCTGTATCAGTCAGCAGATTGGAGCATACAGCATGACCTCAATGTTAATTTTAGTTTTAAATAGAGACTATGATAAGACAAAAAACGACACGCCAGGAGCGGACACCCCATTTCATGTACCGATTCAACGCCCTAGTTATCTGTATATATGTACTACAACGTTGACGAATATTAACGGCTGGTCTATATATATATATTAATTAATATTTTTAACAATTACATAATATGTCGTTTGGGATTTAATCACGACAAAACATAATTATATCATGTTACGTGAATGGTTGATCACTGTAGATTAAAACTTGCTGTTTACCTTTTAAAATACAAATATTACCTGTAAGTTTTAACAATAAAATCTGGTTATACACGTATGGTGAGTGGTTAAGAGAGAAGTTGTTTCTACTGCGCTTCAGAAAATATCGCTCTTTTTCGTTAAAAACTAAAAGTTCGATGGCTATGTCATGTTATTATCTATAGTACCCATAAAGTGACTTTAGAAAGACTGACACGGTACAGTATAGAACACACACGAAACGATTTGACACAGTAACTGTGTACAAAATGGATATATCTGAAAGCAAAAAGTACCGTAACTGAAAATAAGATATTGTAGCTAGCCAAAATTGGGTTTATTTTCCATTCATGTGGTAAGTTGAATAGAATGTTTAATGCCGTAGGCCTACTCAAGCATATTCACTTACATAACGACTTTACAAAACCGGTGACTGGCGGAAACCCAAGAAGAAAACTCATACAAACTACAAAGCGATCTTCAAAAGTCGCCGAAAAACTTACTTTTATATATAGTGTTGACTAGATCGTGTTGATGTGTTGATGTATCAGCCACTAAACCAGGATGCAGCTGGTCACAAGTTTATTCAATATTTGTCTTAAAGACAGAATTCATACAGAATTGGGCAATAAATTTATATCTCAGATTGTATAAAAGAGCTCAGAGTTCTCAAAGGGCCTAATACAGAACATGTATGTGGTATCACGTTGTTTACTTAATATGCCTTCTATTCAAGCGCAGTCCACGTGTTATAGAGTAAATATAAGCTTTGTGATGCATGCGACATATATATGACAGCCCCAATACAACAACACAGACAACAATACTAAACGCAGCACGGGTTTAATATGGCAAGGAATTGATTATACAGTACTGTAAACACACCCGAATACATGCAACAAGATCATCTATGTACTGGAAAAGTTTTTATTTTTATTTTTATTGCGGTTTAACGTCGTACTCGAGGGTCTTTCACTTATATGACGACGGATTGTCCACTTCACACTGTTCCTTGCCTCATTACGGTGGAAAACCGGAAGGAAACCTCGTAAAAACCACCCCCGCGATTGCCGGAGCCACATCGTGTGACACTCATATACCTGATGGTCGACAGACGGACTCGATTCCGTGAACGCTAAATTGGATTAGGATTAAGAAGCGCACATGCTACCACTAAGCCACGGCCGCGGGCCCCTAGACAATTGTGTCGCTAACGCATGACTATACATGTTCCGTACAAATACAAGGGATGAACCGGTTGTTTCCCGTCACAGGCAATATTGTGCAACAATATTCTTGAGACAGGTGATGTCTATAGTTAACACTGAAAATATAAAAAACTTATTACAAAAACTTAGCCTCTGGCTATGCTGTTTAATTTAATTCTTCAACAAAAAATTATATATATAGGCATACCGTATAAAACTGATAAAATATAGATAAAAATGTGTTCGTCATGAACGGATCACCACCCCCTTCCCCATACCAAATATCTCAGGTATTTATATCCTTAAATAACTGAACCTAAGTGTGGATCCGTCGTGGAGGTATACACCTCCATACCTGTATATAAAAATGTATATTCGGTTAGCAGTCTGAAATTCAACAATACAACCGGAAAATTACCGTTAGTTGTAAAATCGTTGTTAGTCTGTTAGTTTGATAAGTGTTTCACGCCGTAAGTTAGATTATTTCGGTGTGCATGCCCGCCCTCTTATCAATTGGAGGAAACCACCATCGACACCACTGGCAATCTCTCTCCAATCATCCGCGACAGTAATTTTATATACTTTTGCCATAGTTTGGTATTTAATTGAGCATACGTTTATGTATTTTAAATATACATACATTGAGTGGCTGAACAGATTATATTAAACAATATGTCAGCAGACGAATCTCTCAATAGATCACACATCTTTTGGACATAATAAAGCATAGGACATAACACACGATCTATCCTCAAAACATGCACGTCGTCCGCACATGAATTGGATTAAAAACAGAACAGATACCAAAACACCCGTGATCCGCATTGGAATTGGTTTGAAAACAGAACAGATACCAAAACACACGTGGTCCGGACATGAATTGTTTAAAAACAGAACAGATGCCAAAAAACCCGTGATCCGCACATGAAATGGTTTGAAAACAGAACAGATACCAAACACACGTGGTCCGGACATGAAATGGTTTGAAAACAGAACAGATACCAAACACACGTGGTTCGGACATGAAACGGTTTGAAAACAGAACAGATACCAAAACACACGTGGTCCGCACATGAAATGGTTTGAAAACAGAACAGATACCAAACACACGTGGTCCGGACATGAAACGGTTTGAAAACAGAACAGATACCAAACACACGTGGTCCGGACATGAAATTGTTTGAAAACAGAACAGATACCAAAACACCCGTGATCCACACATGAATTGGTTTGAAAACAGAACAGATACCAAAACACACGTGGTCCGGACATAAAATGGTTTGAAAACAGAACAGATACCAAAACACCCGTGATCCGCACATGAATTGGTTTGAAAACAGAACAGATACCAAAACACACGTGGTCCGGGCATGAATTGGTTTAAAATCAGAGCAGATACCAAAACACCCGTGATTTGCACATGAAATGGTTTGAAAACAGAACAGATACCTAAACACACGTGGTCCGGACATGAATTGGTTTAAAAACAGAGCAGATACCAAAACACCCGTGATCTGCACATGAAATACCTTCCCCATATAATTGCTATATTCTTGAATTTGAAGGTTATTTATACCCGGGTTCGAATCCCGGTGGAGACAAGCAAATTTTTCTCTCTTCATTTATTCAAAATATATAATGAGAATATAATAAATAGGTCTTCCAGCATTAACGAAGCCAACACGAATAATTGTGCGCCGATTTCAAAAGGAACTTTAAGGAAGTTTAGTTTTAATATGGTTGTGTTATTGTGGGTTTTTTAATGTTTGAATACAAAGATGCGATTCATATCAGTTGTTACTGTTGTAGACCAGGAAGAAACGATGACGTCACATTTCAGACATGTGCCTATTTAGTTGTGAGGAACTCTGGGTAATTTCATCCCTAATCAGCTACTGCGTATAGCAATTGTTTTCGTTCGGACGACTGGCTTAATATTGGCGCGTGCTACATATTATTATGTGAGAAGCTTAAATTACAATGAATACGTAATAACACTTGCTTTCCCTGTACTTCATTCTACTATATGATCGTAGCAATGGTAGCCATATCTTAGGATGGTTGTGGATTGGAGGAGATGGGAAAAGAAATGCCCATCATGCTAATACTGTTTTCAAGTATTTGGCTTGACGTCATATGAGGGAGATAACCTTGAGCATGAGGTAAAGCCTCAAACAAAAGCATCACTTCAAAATATATTTTCGCGCACTGTGGTCAGCAAATTATTTCTGAATCTCTAAAGCACTGATATTTATTTCGATTATACACGACAAGATTAAGCTAAACATGATGGCACAGGTCTGCCAGCATATGTATAGCCTACTGGGTAACCTGACAGAAGGGATCAAAGTGCAAGAGTTGGGCATCTACTTATCTGCAGTAGCATAGAATAGGTGGAGAGGCCAGCCTATATGGAAACGAGGTCGTTATCAAGTCATCAGCTTTGACAGGTAACAAATATTTTTATCGATCAAATTTAGGTTTCCTTGGTACAGGAAAATCCTGTCGGAAATCTTGAATAAAAAGTGACCGATATGAAAGCACAGTGTGTATAATGCGAAATTTTAACATAGTCGCGATGGGGTTGTGGTGCTAAAGCATCTGAATAACAACTATTGCAATGGACAGCGAAATAACGGCCATGGGCTTGAAAATGTTTGCTTTATTACTGATGTACAGTGCAAGATGAATGGAAATCATCCATAGGTTATTTCCACTGGCATGATGACGGCATATCTTTAGCTACATCTCGAATGATGCATGACTCATGAGTCTCGAATCTTCCATATTTACCGCACAATCGGTCAACACCAATCGGTGTTGGTTACCCTGCTTTGAAGAGACACTACGCCCCCACTCACAAACACAATACCATTGGCCGCCTCAGTAACACTGGAATAACATACCATACAGGTTATTTATGAAATCACATTTAAAAAGGCGAATCAGATATTTACATATACTGAGTAGGACGCTTTTTTAATGTCAATACTTTCCAATCATTTCAATCACCATACAAGAATACCACATACATACAGTCTTCTTAAAAGGCGTGTGTTTGGCAAACAAGCGAGCAAACCTCACACGAAGGGCCTACACACATTTGACAGACGGATGAACAGATTTACTTATGTTTAACGACATTCTCCATATTTTACTTCAACAACAAGTTACCACACTGAACAACTCTAACGTATCACGTTTTTTTTAATTTTTATTTATTTATCAGTTGTTTATTTTGTGCAGTAGAAGAAGTAGTAGTAGTACAAATAACATTAGTATCTTATGATTGTGCACGGGTTTGGATAGTCCACATAATTCGGCTCTGTATATTATTCACCATCTGACATTCATCCTAATACAGAGTCCGAATTCAAGTAATAACCCGAAAGTGATATTTTGCTCCAAGTCGTAAACAGTGCCTAAATATGTCCTATATTAGGCGGTTACCGCTAAAATTATAACGATGTTTCAATGAAAACAATAACATGTCATAAATAAACTGTATTATACCTTAATCCAAACATTATTTACGCCGAAAATATTGAATTTGCAACCTGAACAGGAATGCTTGTGAACTATTCCCTCGTGCAGTCAATTTGAGAAAGCAACAGCTAAGTCACATGGTTCCTTGACCTGATTCCGTCACTTATTTGTGCGTATTCTCCGGAAACTATCGAAGACAACAAGCATGTTTAACTGTATAGAAGCTCTGATCTACGAAAAACAACGAGTGATACGTCACGGATCTTGAAGTAGCAAATGTGCTGACGTAATTAGGTCATTCCTTAGATTGTTTACACGTAAAGCCATGTGAGAGAATTCTCACCTATTGAAATGTGCATTTTCACTCCAATAAATGGTGTTTACCGTGCAAGCCCATCACTTTTTAAACGTACATGGGACAACAAGACAATAAGGTAAGCAGTCGATATGATTTTATTGAATTATGTTCATTAAATCAGCTGCAAATCGTTCATTACTCTCAAGAGTGTGGGAAGCTCAAGCAAAATATAAAAAAATAACATGGCATAATTCTCAGCTGTGTCCTGAACATAAGGGGGGACACAGATGAGATATCTCAGTTATATCAAGGGTTACTATATATAACCCTCAGAATCTTCAGTCATCAAAAGTATATTTATATGTACACCCGTCTGCGACAACAGTGGTATGTCCGTTAATATATGTAAGGGCAGCAAGAGTGCGCCCGTGGCCATACCCTAACCGTGCCACATTACTTTAATTTTAAATATGATTTGGTGTTCAAAACACTCTTGTGCCGTGACAGACAGATTGTCATGCACGCATGTGTCACTCGCTTACGATATTTACCAATTGTTGCCATTTGATGGTAAGAGAGTGATAATGTAAAAGGTAAAAAGAATATATATAAAAAATAAAATAAAATAAAATAAAAAGATGTACATGTAGGCTAACCCCTGTTAACAATATTTCGTTCGTAGTTTAGGCCCTAATTGTGCTGTCTGAAATTTGCTTGACATGCCGAGAAAATGGAGTCACACAAATGCTTTATTACCAAATTTAATAATAATAACAGGAAAGACTACGAAAAGTTTGTTATGATTTATAAATGTGACAAAATCTTACCAGTCGTGTCCCTGATTTGAGCCATGACTCTAGCCTTTATCGGTTCTCTATCGTCAAAAACCATTCGTCAAGATGGCGGCGATCCGAATGTATGGATCGCAGAACACAAACAAATTGCCTTCTTTTCAGGCCCAAAGCACTAATTTACCATCAAACTGGAACAAAATCGACAAAACTTCAAACCTTAATCTTTATGAAACTGAAATTCTCAAAAGTAAAGACAATCGCAAATAAATCAAAGGTGGTCACAATAATTTTCCTTCTTCTCTCCTTCTTCTTGTGGCGTGGATAACCTGATGTGTGACGTCATACCGCATAGGAGCCTTTTCCGGAACATGAATATTAAAAATTCTTTGTAAATTAAGCAGAAAACCATCGAACCACGGAGACAAAATAGCATGCCTCTGTCGCAATACAACCATAAGATGTAACATTCCGTAATTGCATGATTTAACAGAAAATATGTTGTTGATATAGCAAAAATAATACAGACTAAAGGTTAACAATGCCTGCTACCGGAATGCTAATAGTATGGAATTACATTGGCTGAGAGTTAACGTAGCTATTATTATTAGTTTTGAGCGACATTTAGAAGTGAGGTAACATAAACATAAAATGTATGGATAGCCACGTCTTGTCTTGTGATAAATCACAACGTGTCGATACATACGGACTTATCGTCATCAGGTGTGTAGGCTATATACAGGAAAAGCTGAATGCGATATACTAGTACAAAAGTAGTTAACTACAATTAACACGGTTAAGGATAAACAAAGTGTGTATAAAGCGCGTTTTATGCTATAAGAAAACCAGCCACCATGAAAACAATTTGTACCTTTCAGTGGCTTTCACCATACCGATAGTCAATTTGCATGCATGAGTTATACACGAATAGAATGCCTTCCGGTGACACGTAAGGAAATATGCGATTAGGTTGACTTCAAGTGAATATAGGCTCAATAGGCCTAAGTACTATAGAGTGAGCAGCTCGGTTAGTATTTGTTATTACATAATAAGGAAGGGTTGTGCGTTACCAAGTACTAATTGTTT
>JAQQZZ010014243.1:0-11420 GCA_030265115.1 Mopalia vespertina | reverse complement strand
AGGGAAGATCAACAATTTGTTGACTGAGTTTATTTTGTACCCTCAATAAATAAAGCTTATAATAATAATAATAATAAATTTGTCTCTAGCCATCTTGTTTCCAAGGAAAAAGTCCTGACATGCTTTAATATTTATCAAATTACAAAAAAGTGGTTTTGGAGGTTTGAGACAATACCGATTCCAAGTAGCCAAAGGTACCAGCTCACCTAAACCTTGATGTGTCTACCAAATAATCTCAATTATTTTTTAATACAATTTGTTTCAACAGAAGAAACAAAATGAATTGTGTTTTGCCAAGCCTAAATATAAAGTCCCCAGTTCACCACTGGCAACCTCCTCGTGTGTGTACTTAAGTTAGAAGATAGTAAGTCAGTGTATCAAGCTTTGAAAGGGAAATGTGACTGACAGCCATTTCTATATCCTCCTCAAACTTCATTTGGGATAGGGGATAATAAAAACCATGATTAAATTTAGGATGTGAAATTATTTGGAATCCTGAGACTGGCTGACAGATTAATCTGTGTTTATTTCTCCGATCAGATTTGTAATGATTAAGTTATTTCTGGAAAATCTTAGGGAAACAATAAGCACAAATTATTTCCTGCCATAGTTTCCCAATCATTATTATGTCAATATTGACTTCCAGTTTATAAACATCTTGAGCCTATTTAAGAGCATTAGGGTGATTACTTGGAGGCTTCATCACTGTCAAGTTCTCACTAAATTAGCTTCTGATTTTCAAAATGGTCGTGATTTTAAAATATCTTACGGAGTAATGGGCGTAAAATAGCTTGGAGTTTTGAAATAGCATACAGTTTTCAAACACAAATTTGGTTTAGTCAACAATTTTACAAAATAGAATTTTACAAAATATTCACAAACAAACCAAAGAAATAGATAACCATAAATGTGATTACTTAAGTAGATAAGTAGAAACAAACTGCATGGTTGGTGTTTGCGTATTTTGGGATAACACTTTCTTAGTTTGAACAGAGTCTAGTTCAGAAAATTTTACCCTAATTGCATGGTTGGTGTAAAACATCCGAGTCGACTTATAGATATTCCACTCATATGACACGATATATCAAATAGTCACACGGCAACACAAATACATAACTGTTCAAAAGAATGGATACTGACAATGGAGGTACTCTTACCATTTACCATCTATTACATTATCACAAATGTAATGCTAATCATAATCTGTTCTTGTGTAGGATTCTGGTTAGACTTCCATTTGCTTCTTTTTTCTTTTCATCTGTCATTTTTATTCTCAAGGTTTGAACGACTCCACAGCATATTGGCATTTGGGCCAACAGCAAATTTCCCACACAAGTGTCTGCCTTACTTTGGATTTGGTTTAAAATCCTACTCAAGGGTATTTCAATTATATGATGACAGATTGTCCACTTCTTATACTGATTACTTAAATATGCTGTGTCTCCCTCATATGCCGGAGGTTTACTGGGATACTTAAATCTGTGACAGAACATTAAATATTGTTTGTTTGTTTGTTTATTTGTTTGATAGGGACTTAATGACATACTCAAGGGTATTTCGCTTATATGATGAAAGATTTCCACTTCACACTGGCCATTGCCTACTACAGCGGAAAACCAGGACCAAACCTTGAAAAACCACCCCAGCATTTGCCAGAGCCACATTGTGTAACTCACTCATATGCCTGATGGTGGACAAATGGCCTCGATCCCATGTATGGTATATCAAAGTAGGATTAGTAAGGGCACACGCTATCCACTACATCAAAGAAGTACATCTGAGTTGCGGCTGCAGGCAGGTATTATGCGTGCAGTAAACTAGCAGGCTATTCAGTTGAATTCCAGGGCAACCAGCAATGGCAAGATGTATGACAAGTACATGAAAGAGACTATACTTTAAAGAAACAAAGTAAAGAGCACTGTTACAAATTGGCTTCATGCGGCCCCTTAGCTTTAAGAGAACCATGGCACTTGTAATTTCAATCAACCACCTGCAAACAATTCAAAGCACTACAGGGAAAGGTCTTTAATTTTAATAACATGTAGATCCCTTTTTATTTTTAAGTGGGTGGCTAAGCTTTTCAAGACACTCCTTTTCAACTAGCTGATAAAAGACAGAGTGTGTAGAATAACAACACCTACTTTGTATCCAATCAGAAGCACAGTAGGTGAAACAGTCTTAATGTAATATTTATAAAGATCAAAGAAACAATCTCATCAAAACATTAATAAATTTTATAGAAGAAGGAAAATTATGACCTGGCATTTGTTGTTAAAGTTCTCCTCTACCATTTCACACAATATGTGGTTCTCATTGGTTTCAAAGTGTGTTGTATGAATTGACGAACACCTCTGTGTGAAAGATTAGCAAATTTAATTCAAGGAATAGAATAGAATTCAAACCCAGAAATAAAACTGTTGTGGTTGTTTGCCAAAACAGACACTCTATTCCTCATCAAACCTCAAAAAACTTGATTAAGGCCGATTGCTAACCCATCAAATGGACTTGGGAACACAGAGGTTGTGTACCAAAATGTGTAACTAAAAAATGTCCAGGTCAACTATGTCTGTCCAGCAGAAAACAAAAGGACCTGTGCATGGCCATTCCAATCCATATAAACCCTCTGATCAGAGATAGAGCTAACATGTCTAAAATGAGAAACATGCTAAAACTTTTTTCACCATGTGGAGAGAACTTTAATACTCGCCTACGACAAGCCCAAACACACAGGCTGGATCTCGCCTTGCCTGAGCAGCAAAACAACAGACATGATCCCAGACAGACAAGTCCAAAACAGACATGCCACCAGACAGACCAGTCCAAAACAACAGACATGCTCCCAGACTGAGCAGTCCAAAGCAACAGACATGCTCCCAGACTGAGCAGTCCAAAACAACAGACATGCTCCCAGACAGACGTCCAAAACAACAGACATGCTTCCAGACTGAGCCGTCCAAAACAATAGACATGCTTCCAGACTGAGCAGTCCAAAACAACAGACATGCTCACAGACTGAGCAGTCCAAACAACAGACATGCTTCCAGACTGAGCAGTCCAAAACAGACGGGTGTCCAAACTGAGCAGTCCAAAACAACAGACATGCTCCCAGACAGAGCAGTCCAAAACAACAGACATGCTCCCAGACAGAGCAGTCCAAAACAACAGACATGCTGCCAGACAGAGCAGTCCAAAACTTATGTTCTGTTAATGACAGACTATCAAATAAACATATTCTAACCAGCAATAACTCTTCTTATAATAGTCGGAATGCATCAAAATTCAATAAGGTTCACAAAGTCATAACAGTACATCATATATTAATTGCAAAGTTTGTGATTCAGAGTTCATTTATTCTCTAGCTTTAGCATTTATGGTAACATGAATGGACATACAAGCCAAAGACAACACCCTCTAGACCAATTATTGGCAGAGTGGTATTTATCCTGATCACTGGCAGGGAGTAAAAAAAAAACTAAGCAAAAAACAAACAGAAGCAGTCTATTTTATTGTTGTTATTTTGTTACATTTATCTCAAGACTAATTCACTTATTTTATGATTACCCAGATATGCTTTTCTTAGTTCATAATCCTATAGAACATAAAATCAAGGATTCGATATTTGCCAAGGGGAATAACTCAACTAAAAATGTGTGCAGATCATCCCTTTAACCCAAATCAATTGAACATTTTTTTTTTTTTATTTGCAGTTGATCTCATTTTTTAACAGTCAAAAACCAAGCCATTAAATTCTAACTTTATGAAGGAGTGTCTTAGAAAGATCAGGAAAAATGAACACACATTTGGGTCACCTTCTTTTGGATAGATTTTCTATACTCATTTTATTTTTAGGTAACGTTTATTTTACACAAAATTCAAAGGTTAATCTAACTAAACATAGCTATTACTTCATTTGAACCAGACTCTGATCCGAGTCAAGATCTTTAATCACGGGTCCAGACAGACTGATTTTATAGCTGTCGATCTACAGCCATTATTTGGCGGATAATTTGCCAGAGGCGTAGTCTGCACTGAGAAATACAAATGACAGTGGATTACATGTCATTAATGGTAACTAACGAGGAAGACTTTTTTCAGTTTGATTTGATTGATGCAAATAATGGTTTTATGCGCCATACTTCAGGATATTTCACTTGTATGTCAGCGATGTACGCCACAAAAGCCATATTGCCACATGCACACATAAAATGTAAAGGGTTTTGCTCTCTCCATAGAATGGAAACACCCTAAACGCCATTGGCAACAAAGCCAACGGAGACAGGACAAAATAGAAAGACATCAAAACAGATCTGCCTCATGTTGACCCTTAACTCTGAGAGCGACAGGCAAACAGGAAGCTCCCTCTAAACCATCAGTGCTATAGAATAGCCCTTACCCGTTATATATAGCCATAGGGTTGATTAGCATTTGAAGTCCATGTAACAGCAAAACACTTGTTATAGATGCAAATGTCTTTATTTGAGAGTCTATACAGGAGACATAGCCAATCAATTATCAGAGAACAAAATAAATAGATAGATTTGTTTGTTCAGAACTAAAAAAAGGAAAATGTGTATAACGCTCGTATCATTCTAATTAAAAAGATCTCTGCATGTAGCAATCATAGCATGAAGATTAATGATCTTTATCATAATTGATAGACTAAAATGCGGACTTATAATTAAAAATATGATAAAATGCACACAAAACAAAATGTTTTCTTTAAGACTTTTAAGGTAGATTTTGATAAATGTAACCCTCTAAGTGATATATAATTAAATATTTCTAAAAAAAAAAAATCTAAATTTGTCCGTCTTAGCACCACTTTAAATGTTGATTCTTTCAACTGATTCTTTGATAACGAAGCTCCACAATCTGTCAATCTCTCCTCTTAACACATAGCACAGTGCATGGGTGTTTCTTTATCTGGTTGGGGTTAACATTGTACTCCAGGGTATTTCACTTATTTGACGATGGATTGTCCACTTCTAACTGTGCCTTATTTAACATTGTGTAAAACCGACAGGAAATTCGTAATAAAAAACACCCCATAATTGGCATTCACCTTGTGTGACTACCTTATATACTGGGGATAGAAAGGGGGACTCAAAGTTGTACATAGAAGGATTTGTTTGTTTGTTTGATTGGGATTTAACGTTGTACTCAAGGGTATTTCACTTATATGACAACGTGCGGTGCCAGCCCAATGGGTGACGGAAACCACCCTCGACACCACTGGCAACAAACAAAGAAAAGACAGGACAAATACAGGACAATAACAGGACGCAATACAGACACCATAAACAGATCGGCTTCCTGTTCCCCTTTCCCTCTGAGAGCACCAGGGCAACATGAAGCTCCCTCCAACCACCCGCGTACATAGAAGGAGGATGAGCAGTCCAATAGGTGATACGAGGTCCAATGAATGTCTGAATTGTTAAGCTTATCAGACTAAAATAATCTCAAAAAACAACAATGTGATTAAACTTCTTAAAAAAGGTGATACACATGCATTTAACATTTGCATTGATCTATTTTATTAATACTCAATAGCATGAGTAAAAATAGCACACAAATGCAACAACAACAAAAAAGGGAGAGTTCCCAAAACATAGTGCTTCATATTAATGGTTTTTAATGTCATACTAAAGGCCCAAAATAAAAAGCCATTCACATCATTATGATTATGGGAAGTACCTCCAAAGTTAAAGGTTCTTCATTAATATTAGTTAGAGAAGTGGATTTAAATTATTGTTAACTGTTGTCACACAAAAAAAATTTTAACTAGAAGGATTCAACTCATGTTAAGAGAAAAAAAATGTTAAATTTCTGACAGTCTCAAACAGATCATTCATTTAAGACCCATGCCATCACCTCACGATTTTTATTCGTGGTTATCCATATTCTACAATCAATGTTGGTTTGATGCTGTATCACACCCCTGACAAACCGGAGTCATAATTACAATTCATTGCTGTAAAACATTCAGCACTGTGATTAGGGTTATGGTTATTTCACTCAAATGATGGTGTGCCAGCCCAATGGGTGAAGGAAACCACCCTCAACGCCACTGGCAACAATCAAAGTCAAGGGAGGATAAATACAGGACAAATCACACGACACAAATATACCTCAAAGTTCAAACAGAGGCTAAGGGGCTTCATGCTGCCCCTTAGCTCCGAGAGTGCCAGGGCAATCAGTAACTCCCTCCCAATTCTCCACATGTGGTAAGGAGCTGAGCAATCACAAAATGGTTAACGGTTGTACAAAATGAATCAAGAGATTTTTTTTTTCTTTAAACTTTATTTATTGCCGGTTTAGGGACAAAAATCCATCTCATCTGGACCAGCCCTGTAAGTTTTTCCTGTGCAACAATCCTTTTTTTAAATTTGGGTTTAAAGTCTGGCTCAATTGCATTTCCTAAAGTAAAATTAAAATGAATCAAACTTTGCCGGAGTCAGTTTATGCGATTACCTCATATACCGGCCATCAACTGTGTGACATACTTAACCATCGAGGGAAGATCTGGAGTCTGACAGACTAACAACTGAATCTCTGCCTACTCTGTAACAACTATCTATATAATGGTCCTGTTAAACTATGCCAGCAAAGACATTTCAGCACAAACATTAGCATGGGTATTAACAGATTCAGGTGTAAAATACTCTGAGCAGATAGGACACGCAATCAGTGATGAGGATTCTTTGTCCACTGGAACACAATACTCTATGTCCATTTCTGTTGACCTCGATCCAGAAGATAAGAGCGATTTCCCCTTTCTGGTGTGCACTGATGATTCCAAACTCAAAGCATTCTGCGCAACATCGATGTTTGATTCTGGTTTTGACACATGTTTACAACGAGCCTGGTGAATAAGGTAATTGGATCGAGGAACCATTTCTAAAAATAAAATTAGTTTTGAAATATATTAAATTATATTTTGATATTAGATGTGACTAAGTTGAAAAGAACATTTCAATCCTTCAGTTATTTGAAGAATGCCTGACAAGGAACATATATTTATTCACAATTATATGACCGTAAATCAACTGATTCGTGTTTAAAATCTTACTTTAAGGTATTTCACTTTTATGAGGATGAATTACTTCAACAATAAAGCCACTTATAACAGAAGTATAAAATGTGTCGCATTTTTCTCTGTATTAAAATAAATGTACGTTCATCACCACGACAATATCGTAAATAATAAACTTAAATACACTGCTCTTAGACAGAGTGTTTATTGCTGTGGTATTTGAAAGTCAAACAAAAACAGGCTTACTATTACAGTCTGTGCACGCAATGGAAGATCCTAGGACATCTTCTCCAATTTTATTATTTTTTGTCAACCCAGTAATCTCCCCTGAATAAAGCTTTTTGCTGGATGTTGACTTCATGTGATCATCAGACTTTCTGCTTCTGAATGAGACAATTACCAATGATAAAGTTCAGCTGTTTTATGGAAAAATACATTTTCACATTGAAGATAGAAATTAAATAATCAGAAAAAATCTTAGTGACAATTGTGTTATCTAATAGTTCTTTGCAAACAGTGCTCCAGATAGGTGTTTCACAGGGGGTGCTTACCCCCACTTTTCAGAACATTTCCTTTGGTTTCTTTTTTGTTAATTTGTGAAAAGTGTGGGGGGGGGGGGGAGGTATTTATTGTGTTGTTTTTGTTTTTTGAGGGGGGGAGGGGATACTTCTAATGATTTTTGTGATGATCAGCTTCCTTGGCAAATACCAGGGGCAATAAAATAAAGAAACAACTTAGTAACCATTGGAAAAATCATTTGCAAAATTACATATACATGTATGCTCGGTTTGTGATGGTTGACATTTTCCTACTTCCTAATAGCCTTGGATTCCCAATCCATAACGACCAACATATCTAAACTGACCAAACTGTTAGAATAGCAGCTGTTTATAAATACTGATAACCCTTCCTGATTTCCATTGTCTCCATTATGTGTCAGGTATCAATAATACTAATTCTGATACATGCCATGTAAACGTCAAGAAGGTTTGGCGACGGTATTTTAGATATAAATAGAGGCCTTTGTTGAATGGAATTTTTTGGAATAGTTTGACACAATCAGAAAAGGCAGACAATGTACTAGAAATATTCACATAATCATCACATGTAGCTCCACACTTCATAAAAGTTTAAGAAAATCGCATCATACAGTACTGCATGTACTAGTAGAAAATGAATTGTCCAATGGCCTAGTATATAAATATTATGCTGAATATCTATTAGCGCCAAAAGACCAACGCAACAGAGATTGTGTCAACACGCTCCAGCACAAAAGGAGCCGGTTCATTGCTAGTATTCAGTAATACAAGCCAGTCAGATTGTATTTCTGTTTTTCATCTTGGCACATCATTCTATATCAACTTTCCTTCCCAGTTTTCGATCATGGAAAAGTTAAATAAAATGCATGTTTTAAGTCGTTTTACAAATGTAAATGAAGATGTTTGAGGAACAGCATATCCCATTGTGTTTTTACACAGTTGCTTTAGTTTCTGTGCATATTTGTACAAAACTACTGTGTAAAATACGTCTGCTATCTGGAGACCTGGTGTTCCCTTGTTGAATCAAGCCGATGCTGTTAGCACTATGCAATTGTTTTACAGTATAACTTCAATATCCCTATCAGAATTTGCACTCTTTGAGGTCCAAATAATCACAGCTTGTTCTTTAGATTCTTGAACATGTCATGAAAATATTTAATTTTAGATCAAACCATCATTAGAATTTCCGTAAAAAATAAATGTACACATATAAACCCTTTCAAAACTGGTAAAACCTGATTGTAAAAAATGTAAATGCCACTGAAGCCAAGAGCAACTTTATTTTTGACACATTACCATATAATTATGTTAAAAACACCTCAGTACTTTAAAACTTGACATACCTTTTCTTTGCAGACTTTAGCTTCGGACTATTGACAGCTTCATTACCTCTGCTCATGAAAGGCGAAGAAACTATTTGTCTTTGGTGTGAAGCAGAGAGGTTGGAATCTGCAACCTGTTCGGTAATTACTTTCTGATGATCAGAATTTGATTGATCTTCCCTACATGTTGATACAGCTTTTATAAGTTTACTCTGTAAGTGTGATTTATTAGAGGGGCTTTCAATTCCAACATCTGATGAAAAAGATTTCCCACGTTTGAAAAGTCTTTTAGAACCCATATTCAATTCAACATTCTTGGTTTTACTCACGTCAGTTTTGGCATCAGATATTGTCTCTGCTGTTTCATATGATGTAAAACCTAGGGAATTTTTGGTAGAAATGTCTTTTAAAGCACCAAAATTTTCTGAAGTACTATTATTTTTATGAGCATTTCCAATAGATTTAAAATCTACAAAAGCACAGCTCGGTGCCTTGGCTTCCTGAGCAGAAATATTTTCAGTGATTTCGTTTAATATTGATAGATCTGGTAATTCTTCATCTGCACATAAATCAATTATGACCTCCTCAAAATGAATATCATTATCCATTTTTTTCGAGATTTCTTCAACAGGCACATTTTCAAATTTTCTTCTCAGAAAATCTTCTGTTAGTTGAATGAATTTTTTCTTTTCCTCAGGTGTCAGTTTTCTGTGTTTTCTTCTCTCCAGTCTGTGACGCAGATCTGTCAGAAATTTTAAAAGAGAAAAATATTTAATTTTTATAATTAGATGAACAACAAAAAAAATTCTACTTTTATGTAGGTTTTGCAAAATTTTCAAGAAAAACTTACCTGATAAAGTCATTGTTGATAAATCATCCTTATCGATTTGAAGACGTGACAGAAACTTCTTAACTTCTAATTCAAACTAAAAGCAAATGAAAATGTGTGACTTCTTTAGATGTTTATTCAACTGATTCATATAATCATGAAAATGAATGCAAATGCAAGCCCAGGTATTTTAACAGACGTTTTGAACTTTGGGACTTCTTTCACAAGCTTATTTGGACTTATGTCAAAATAAAAATAGTACATTTGAAATCTTGATTTTCATGTATTGAAATAATTATATTTATTACTAAGTGTGAAAGGGAAGTTATATGTCCAAAAGTAATTGTAAAACAGTTATTTAGGTATATTTAATAATTTTGATTTAAATATATAAAACTTCTTACTGGGATTGGCTCCTGAGCAGTGCTCAGGTAGTTTGTTTGTTTGATTGGGGTTTAACGTCGTACTCAAGGGTATTTCACTTATATGACGACGGATTGTCCACTTCACACTGCTCCTTGCCTTATTACGGTGGAAAACCGGGAGGAAAGCTACAGGTAGTAGCACCCTGTGCCCAATTATTATAGCTAAGGGCAAGACATACGAGTTATTTTAGTGTACCACAGAGTATATTTGTCTCGGGGGGAATTGGGGGGAACTTGGTGTCAATAGAGTGAAATAACCCTAAATATTGCATAAACAGCAAACACTGCTGATCAGATAGATACATACAGGAATGGCAGTTTTGTTGTGAAGGCTGTTGGAAACAAACAAAGACTTGAGATGTGCTTTATGGGGCGTTGTATTAGTTCTTTCTGTACTCCGATTGGCTGAGGCTAACACAAGTTTTGCTGATCTTGATAAGGACTGCTCATTTGATATACCACATTCAGATGTTCCATCAATCTTCAATAGTCGGTTTTTCAATTCTGCTGAACGTGGGGTGCTAAAAATGGAAAGAAATTAAATGAAATAGGACAATGAGTATACTAAAGCAAACGTAGAGGAATAACAAACAGACAAATAAACTTTTACAATATATATATACTTTCTCATATATTTAATAACTTACCAAGGGCTTTTTTGACACAATTTTGTCTGGTCATGTAGTTCCAAGTTTGAAGCAGACCCTGTCTTTGGTGTTAATGGAGAAGATGAGATTCGACCATTGTTCTAAAAACAAGAAAACATGTAGTCTGAAATTTTGCATCTCAAAACACATTTCATAAACCTTGCACACATGTTTGGTGTTTAAAATCACACTTCATATCATTTCACGTATTTAATAGCCTAAGTGAGAATTTATGGCATCCAGGCACTATCCATTGGATTGTTTATTTTTAAACAGTTTTTTTGTCGTACTTAAAGCGATACTCCTGGCTGCAATAACCTCTATTTCCCTTGGAAGGTTACTAATAAACATACTTAAATATGATGGTGTTTCTTCATCTTACAAAATCACTTGAGGGTAACAAGTATATACCTACCTACTTACACTCGTGTGTGCTACAGGTTAATAACATGTGTAAACCAATGACCTATATAGGTCATTGGTGTGAACTGTCAAAGTTTAAACAGTCGACTCTATAGGTCTCGTGATATAGGCCCCCTATATATTTCATTGGTCAATATTTGTGGAGCTCTTCTGTTTAGTGATTAAAGTAGCAAGACATGGCCGCGTGGATGAATTTGACTGT
>JAQQZZ010014232.1:0-11421 GCA_030265115.1 Mopalia vespertina | reverse complement strand
GTCCCAGTTAGTGACGATTCCGTGCTCGATGGGGTATTTTAGGGTGAGGATGCCTCTCTTACTCTGTGCCTCGTCTCCTACATAACTGTCCTTCTGCCCCATACCAACCATTACACCCTGAAATAATGTAAATTATTTTTTAAATAGAATTTGATTTCTACGCAATGCGCACAGGTGACGAGTGCGTAAGGAGGGATTAGCAGCCATCACTGTGGAGATGCTCAGATGCGTATAATTCTGCACCGGGACCGTAGCTCGGTCGGACGAGTTGACCGATTAACGTTCGAGGTCGTGCTTAAGCATATGGGTTACATATTACGGCGGTGTACTCCCAAAGAGTGAACAGCAGCAAACACCTTGGATATAACCCAAGTGTTTTCTGTTGAATATATTTCAATTATACTAGCCTTACCCAGAGCGTGGGTCGACTTTGTAAGCGGTTATGATCTACTGTATTAGGCGGGAGTTTTTTCTATGTATTTATAAAATATATTGATACGTACGCGTGTCAAAATTATCACACCTCAAAATATCTACAAAATCCGCTATCTCGAGATAAATGGTTTAAATAGTGAAATACATGGCGATGTCATAATTCTACATACGCTTAACAATTCACATGTCAAGGACATTTGTCATAGTCTTTAGAAAAACTTAAATGTCGTACGATTGCTGTAAGGGGGAGGGAGATTTTTTTTTTCTCCAGTGAAAATAAACTTGAAATATTAACGTCATAGCAAATTGCTTGTTTGGGGTTTAATGTCGTACTCATAGCAAATTGCAGACTTCCTTGTGCAGGATATTTTAACGATGGAGGCTCTACAGAAAGAAAGGTTACAACTGTTATATTAAAAAAGACGAGCTACTAGCTCAGACGGCAAAGAGATAAAGACTGGGAAGCAAGCCATGTCTGATTAGGATTTACCTAGATCCATGATCTCGTCATGTTGCGTACGCCGTTAATAAGAAATGCGTACGTATAGCAATTCGTTAGAAACGTAAATTGGCAAAACCGTTTGATATTTAATCTCATCACCTCGATTGAACTGCATGTATCGCGTATATACGGATCCTATGAAAAACAGTGGAATTGATAGACCGAAGAGGCTTAAAGATTTCTAGGCGTATCGCCGGCCTTTTTTTTCTCGCTCCTATGAATGTAAAAACTTTAATGCCGCTGCTGCAATCCACACAAGACCTCCCGCCATGACGTATGAATTATAAGTCGTATGATAGATTGTATTTTGAAACACCGTGACAGGTTATTTAATTATGATGGCTGTGTATCCAACAGTAGTTGGCATATCGACAGAACCATAAACTCTTCAGGGTTTCGCTCTATTGGAAAAATTAAATGTTCCTACATTGCTAAGAAAAACCATAAGGGTCATAAGTCGATTGATGAAGTAGTGTTTTACACAGTGGTTAAATTGTATTTCACTTGTATGACGGCGATCTATTCCAATAATAATAGACACTAGCACAACCTCAAAATGTGAGGCGTTTTGATTCAGATAACAGGTTAGGCACAAGATGGAATTGGGTAAGTTTATCCCAATTGGCATATCTTATCCCAATTGGGCCATGCAGCATATTCCAGTTGGGATAGGACTGCAACCATTACCAGTTTATCTCTTGTAATTCACTAACGCATCAAGATGAGCACATGTGTTTCTTCGTTAACCATTCAGACAATAGTTTGAAAAAGTGTTCACCCCTAATTTTGCAAAAACTTCTACAAACCCTTTAAAAAATGTATTCCCAAATGGGTTTTAAATCAGATTGAAAGTGACTGAATTACAAATATAATACTATAAACTATCTGTAAAATAAATCACGTATTTTTCCGTCGCTTAGAATTTGTTTTATTAACTAACAAACTTGCGACTTTTCATACAAGTCATTTGACCCGTGACGTAGGCAGGGGAAACTCCATTCGGAACAGTCTGTGGCGGATAAGGACTCCATAACGGAGATGCACGAAGGATTGCTAGATCCGGAAATTCAAAATGGCGGCAGGCAACTTTAGCGAATGTTCTATAACAAACTCTTCGGATAGCCAATTGAGCGATGGTAATTTATCTAATGACCAGATTTTTTATGAAAATAACGAGCAAATGCCTAATACGAATGGTGGAACAGAAACAGGAATTATCCCCATGCAGGTCGACGAGGGCGACACGAATAATATTAAAATTTATCTAGAATAAATACTTTAAATTTGAAGAGGATTGCGCATTTATTACTATATCAAGTTTTCAGTCCTGTTTCATAAAGTTTGGCATTATTTAAATTTTCACCAAATAAAACGCTACACAAGCATTCTATATATATTTATGGATGACGAAAAAACACTGAACGGCTGGGGGAAAAATCTGGAGGCAGTGAGGTTTCTATAGATACCAGTCACTTGGTGAATTCCCCTGGTGACGTCACTCGAGAATCGCTGAGCTGTCACCTAATAGAAGTCAGATGTTCGAATCCCAATTTCTCCACAAGTACGCCGAATTTTTTAATGGAACAAGTTGGAAAGCGTTCAGTGAATATTGGACTATTTTTGTACGTTTTCTAGGTATCAACCATTTGGGAACACTTTTAAAATCAACCCTCCGTATACATTACTAATTATCGGCCGATAACAATATTTTTGATCTTTTACATAACAAAAATGACATGACCAGCAAGACCCGTACTCACATGTCGATAAGTCCGCCATTTTCTCCAAACAAAGACTGCAGCGCCCTCTGTGATAGAAACTCTTACCCAGAGTGCTAAACGCTGCTAACTACGGTGGACCTTAAATTACATGGTTACATTTTTCAGACCATTTAAGAAACCTCAAATTTTGTGCTTCATTCTTTAAAATGGACAAAACATTGTGTAAAATTCCTTTTTAAAAAAAGGGGAGATAACTACAGTTATGAATAAATGGAATTAAGATTAGATAAGTGAACAAACTGAAAGTAATGTATTTGATTTATTAATTCGTTTAATGGCTTGGAAAGTGTTTTAGGAAGGTAATAGTGAATGGAATTCTGGTTTAAAAAACACATTGTTTATAGGTCATTTAAGGTCCACTGTTTAGTGCGTTTTATCAGTCCGGGGAAGAGTTTTTCTATCACAGGGGGCGCTGCAGTCTTTGTTTTGTGAAAATGGCGGACTAATAGACATCTCTGGGTACGCGTCTTTCTGGCCAGGTCATTTTTGGATGTAAAAAGATACAATTTTGTGTTATCGGCTGATTATTAGTAGCGTTTATTGTGGGTAGTTGGTTTTAAAGAATTTGTAGCAGAAATTTCCGCAAAATTAAGGGTGAAAATTATTTCAAACTATTGTTGGAATGGTTAACAATTGTTTGTTTGGGGGTTTAACGTCGTACTCAAGGGTATTTCACTTATATGACGACGTGCCAGCCCAGTGAAGGAAACCACACTAGACACCACTGGCAACAAACAAAGACTGGACAAATACAGGACAAAAACAGGACGCAATACAGAAACCACAAACAGATCAGCTTCCTGTTCCCCTTTAGCTCTAAGAGCACCAAGGCAACGTGAAGCTCCCTGCAATCACCCGCGGAATGGTTAACGAAGAAACACAGGTGCTCATCAGAATGCGTCCGTAACCTAAAACAGAGATAAACAGGTAATGGGATATGCTGCATGTCCCAATTGGGATAGGATATTCCAATTTGGATATAATATCCCATTTCCTCGTGCCTAACCTCATTAAGTTAAACTTCCTACAGTGCGAAATAAAGACATCACCGATACTCTCTAAACAAACTGCCCATAGTCAAAGTGTTTCATAAACGGATTTCTTTCTACCATGATTGCAGTAGTACTAAACCTTTACATTTAGGAACTGACAAATCCTTGAAGTTACCTGATGTCTTGGCCTCCCGACGATGGAAGGGAAGACAGCCCGTGGGGCGTCATCTCCGGCAAAACCGGCTTTACACATTCCAGAGCCATTGTCAATAACCAAAGCGGCAACATCATCGTCACACATGATTATTTCTTGATCTTCTGACAAGTGACTGCAGCTTGTGGTATCTTAACCCTCGAGATGAGACTTAATGTATGGTGCCAAACACCGATTGGTTGACTCTGCATGACTATTCTAGGTTGCTGTCATTGTTATTTTTAATTCGGTGTCGTCTTGCACGAAGTTAAACAAGAACAGTCTGCGCATTGCCTTGTGTTTCAGTAATCCATGATGGATGACGAGCAAGATAAATTGAATTGTCTGAGATTAAATTTCACAAAACAGAAATGCAAAATACACTCGAAGAAAACCGAAGCGACAGTGTCAATTTCTTAAGTGTCATTTGCTGGATTTAGATCAATTAAATTGCCCTATTATTCATTACCCATTCTTCAAATTTGAAGACCAGTGTGTGCATATTACTTTTTATTATCACACTACCCTTTCGATAATCCCGTCCTAGAGCCGTTGATAATTGTGTTGAAATACACTAGTGATATTATCACATAATAAATAAGTCGTAAAAAGATGACATCACATTTTTACATCGTTTTTATTGCAACGGTAGGGAATGTATGTACGTAATCTACATTCTTCCAAGATGACGTCCCCATACCTTTGTTTAAAACCGTCGCTGTCTTCGCTCCACAACATCGCGCATGGACCGCTTGGTCATAAACCAGGACCATATTGTGTAGTGATTCTTCGGTAAATTACCGATTATTGGCCGGCAAATTACAGCTGTATAAATCAAGGGCTTAAGCCCAGACCTGTTCATGTCCATTTTTGGCTTTTTTTTCTCCACCCAGGGGTCCAATGAGCTCAAGACTCCAGCATTAACTTTGACAAGGTTTTAATAACAAAGTATAAAAGATGGCTTTAATACTTGATTTAATGGTTTAATACCTGATAAAAATTTTGGACTGTTTTTTCTCACGTACAGACGCTCCTTTACAGCAGATATATTTTACAAGGTCCGCGGGGGAGGCGTCCGCAAGTCCGACACCCCACAGGTCCGACATCCCACAATTCCGACAGCCCACATGTCCGACACCCCACAAGTCCGACAGTTCTTTAGCCCGACAGCCTCCTGACAGTCCACAAGTCCGACATCTCTGATTTTATAACTGCATAATTCATTATAGTGTAGTGAACAATAATATTATATACTACTGTCTTATTGTCTAGTGCTCAAAGAAGTCAGTTGGAATAAATCATTAAATACCATTTAGTATTATACTTAACTATATGGTTGATAAAAGGTTTACCATTATACAAAACTATTCACATTATATTGAATTTGTAATTTATTAGAGTAATATACATATATCTGCGGGGGTATGTGAGCTGTGCTCACTTCTGCTCTAGTAACCGTGATTGTTTAATGTGATTTAAACTGATTTTTAGAACAAACTTGTGGAAAGTCTGAAAAACCCCTAATGTAGGCCTACTCTACATACGATCGTGAATAGGTTACACGTTAGTGTAAGTTGTCAGTCAACCCAGTGTTAGGTTGTGGGATGTCCGACTTGTGGGGTGGCACATCGTGTCGGACTAGTGGCTGCCAGACGTGTTAGGAATGTCGGGCTTGTGGGGTGTCGGACTTGTGCGGTGTCGGACTAACTGCTACGAACCCGCCCGCGGTCGTGGTCGTGACAAGGGTATTTGAGCGAGTCATATGATGTGTCTCCGGCAATCACAGGGGTGATTTTAACGAGGTTTCCTCTCGGGTTTCCGAAATATTTAAGCAAGGAACAGTGTAAAATGGACAATCCGCCATCATATAAGTGAAATACGCTTGAAGTCAACCCCCAAAAGAAAACAAAAGATATTGTCAACACTCCATGAATCTCTGTGAGCTGAATAACGAATCCTGTGTTTGTGTTGTTACTCGTGATTCGAAGAATGGGTCAGCGATGTTTATCTGTGTGTACATAATACGGGGCGGAAAGACGCTCCTTCCATGCAGATATATATTGTTAAAGCACCATCATTCTTTGAGAGCTGAAAACCAAATCTACTATACAGAGCGGGAAGACATTAATATTTGCATATATATTTTAGGAGTGCCCGCGGCCGTGATTTAGTGGTTAGCGTATCGGCCTACTAATCTTTCGCTGTTCACGGGTTCTTATCCGTCTGTCGCCATCTGGCATATGAGTGAGACCCGAATAACCAATCCTATTTTTTTGTCGTGATTCTAATGACGAATCTTGTATTTTTGTCGTGATTTGTGATTCGAAGAAAGTGTCAACGGTTCCCTGTGTGTACATAATACGGGATGGAAAGACGCTCCTCTCCCGGCAGATATATTGATAAAGCACCATCAACCTTTGAGAGCTGAAAAACAAATCTACTATACAGAGCGGGACGACATTAATTTTGGCATATATATTTTAGAAGTACCAGCGGCCGTGGTTTAGTGGTTAGCGTGTCGGTCTACTAATCTTTCTCTATGTGATGTACACTCTGGCAAATGAATGAGACACATGATGTGACTCCGGCAATCCGGGGAGTGTTTTAACGAGGTTTCCTTCCGATTGGCCAGCGTATTTAAGCAAGGAACAGTGTGAAGTGTACAATCCGTCGTCATATGAAATAACACCGATAATAACAACGTAAAACCCCAATAAAGAAAAGAAACGAAAAGATATTTCAGACGCACCATCAATGTTTGTGAGACCAATGAAGAATCCCGTCTTTTGTGGGTTAGTGGCTGTTGTTCTCTATACCACGAGGGATGGGAAGACACTCTTTCCCGGCAGAGATATTTTCAAAGCACCATCAACCTTATGAATTGAATAACGAATTCTGTTTTTTTGTCGTTTTAGAATGCTACAAAATGTTGCCAAATTTGTTTTAATCCATTTCAAGGAATGGGCCATCCTTATAAGGCTTAGAAAATCACAATTACCTGCAAACATGTTAGAAAATCACAATTAAAAAAAAACAACGTTTTATAAAAACGAAATAAATCCGTAAAAACATAACTTTCAAGACCTCTTTTGATTTGTTTTCTAATGTTTGGGTAGTATTAGCAATTCAGTTACCAAAACCTGCGTGTACAGCCTAGTGGTCCTTTATTCTTGTTTCTTACATGATTTCGTCCCTCTGCCCGGTTGATCGTATGGCAAAGCGCCCATGATAGGCAAAAGGCCTTGTAGACATTTACAAAGAATGACGTCATATACAACACTGGGTGATATACCATGCAGGTGCTGCCGTTTACCGATAGAGTTAAACTTGTCGTCTGCTTCGAGCAATGGGTAGCTGAGATTGTGAGCGGTTAGTTCCAAAATATAACCGATTCTTGTTAACTATAACTATTCCTCGTTGTTATGCATATCGCAGTCTAATTTGACAAATTAATTGTTCCTATTTAGAGTGTATTGTTTACCTAGTATGTTTACTGCATAAAGTAACAGATTATAATTTGGCGGCAACTGTGTGTCACATGTCAGCGTCCAAAAAGAAAAAAAAATAGCCTCAACAGCATGCCGATTAATCCAAAATCGGCACAGTTAAATAAATTCCTCCTTTTACATTTTTATATTATGTTTGATATTGCATTCGTGAATCGAATGAATAACCCTTTCTCTGTGAATGGAATAAATTATCATTTCTCTGTAAATCGAATGAACTCTGTGGATTGAATGAATTATCATTTCTCTGTGAATAGAATGAATGAATGATCATTTCTCTGTGAATCGAATGAATGAATTATCATTTCTCTGTGAATCGAATGAATGAATGACCATTTCTCTGTGAATCGAATGAATGAATTATCATTTCACTGTGAATCGAATGAATGAATAAATGAATGAATGAATAATCATTTCTCTGTGAATCAAATGAATGAATGATAAATTTTCTGTAAATCGAATGAATTAATGATCATGTCTCTGTGAATCGAATGAATGAATGAATGAATGATTATTTATCAGTGAATCGAACGAATACATGATAAGTTATCTGTGAATCAAATGAATGAATGATCATTTCTTTGAGAATAAATGAATGATCATTTCTCTGGAATGAATGATCATTTATCTGAATGAATGAATGAATGAATGAATGAATGAATGATGAATAATCATTTCTCTGTGAATAAATAAATGAATCAACGAATTAATTAATTAATCAGGCAATGAATCGATTAATTAATTAATCAATTAATTTCCCGGATTCCCACTCGGCGACATCTAAAAAAAATATCTATTTTGTTATTGTCATTTGTACTAAAATATTATTTCATTTCGATAAAGACACTAACCCAAATAAGTAATCCCGTTGTTACCATTAACGGGAATGTCCGTTTAATTTCAGAATCGATTAAAAGTTGGTTTGCAATTACAAACGTAAAACAACAAGAGGAAATTATGGTGATGGTAATCTTAAACTGGCATTCAGATTCGGATGACTCCGATGATTTAACGAATCCAGGTCGTTGCCAAATATTATTGCAGTACGACAATTTAACACAGTCAAAATCAGTGTAAAGAAATAAATGGTGTTCTACGTTTTATTTCATGTTCAGTCTGTCTTAAGAGTTATTTTTTTTAGCAGAAAGGCAAAAGCCTTGTCAACCGTTTTGCCTCCGCGAAAGTGCGTTTTGCCCCAACCAGGGAGGCAAAAAAGCTGTTATATATTTTTTGTATATATATATTTTTATTTTCGTGTAGTTGTATTGTAAAGGACATCTCGTTTTGTTTACATATAGGCATGTAGTACTAGGCTAAGGCTATGTTCAGTCAAATCAGTGTTAGGCAAATAGAGCTCATTGCGCTTAGGGTGTGCGTTTTGCCCCGCCCTACCCTATATAATTGGGCCATAAGACCATGCCTGTGTTTCGACATCAGTGAACGAGTAGTAAAGATGCAAAATGTACTGTGTATAGCAATTATGCACACAGTCTTCAAAATGACCAATTCAGCATTAAATAAACTATTAAAGTTTCATTCCTTTATTCACCATTGTATAGGCCTTCATTTTACAACAATATAAACTATAATATTTATAACAGCTTTACGTTTAAAAACCTCATTAAACTTGGGAATACCGATGTAGGTTTAGTACCTATTCCATATAATGGTTTTACATTAAAGAAATAGCGTGTTTTGAAGTTGTGGTTTAGGGCCGCTGTTGGCCCTGGGCTTTCAGGCCTGCGCCCGATGGGCAAAACGCCTTCATTCCCGACACACCGAGGGGAAAAATGACCAGCTTATAGGCGTCTTGCCTCAGACGTTCTTTGGTGGTTTGCCCCACTCGACCACAGAGGTAAAAACAGCAAATAATTAAGACACAAAATGCATATAAATTACTTACAGTAATTGGAAGCCAGAAGCATCATTTATCACATAGCTGGAGATGAGTCCACCATTGACAAAAGTTAAGCATATATACACATTATTAAGCAACCCCATTCTTACATCAAAGCAGTAAACAAAAAAACAAAAAGATTTAGGAATCAAATGATTATCCTTTCGCAGAACGAACTCCACTTCCAATAGATAGGCCTACTTGAAGAGAATAAAAGAAAGCCAAAAACAAAGAGTTTCAACCCTGTTCTGCTTGCTTAACTTGCAAAAAATCAAGGGTGGCATTATACCTCACATGGGCGTCTTGCATTGTTGTTACCCTATAGGCCTACAAGACAACAATAGGCATGTATACGTGTGTATATATAGGCCTATAGATGGGTTTAGCTGATGGATCAAAATTTAACCAATTGTTTAAAAACAAACTATTGACGCAATGCTCGGCCGATTTAAGTGAAATAAATAAATAAGCACTGTGTATGTAAACCAAAAGGACGCCAAAAAAAAATGCAATCGTATTCACATTGCATAAATGGAAGAAAAGATGATGCTGCATTTAAAGCGATAGGCTCCCGAAGTTAACACCGTATGTCAATACAAAGAATAGCATATCAGCTTTCAGATTCCGCTGGATAAATTTTTTTATGTGATTTTTTCACGCTGAGTTATGAGCAGTTGAAAAATCCGGTAAATAATGTTAGTTGATGCCGCCATTTCCTACTCGCTAGTATGTTGCGGCGAGTCGTGTGACGTGAGCTGGGCTTGTCGCTCTTCTCTCCTAGGAGGTACAAAATATATCACATGTGAATTCCTGGGCGATAAAGATCGCAAAAAGTAGAACCAAAAACATGTGGTATTTGAATTAGGTTGAATATCACTAAAAATTAACTATATTTTATTTTTTTTAAAATGTGGTTTACAAAAAAAATGATTCCCCGCGTGAAATATATAATATCAACTGAAAATGGCATTTTGTGGTCCGTTAATCTCCTTAACGTCAAATCTACTAGTTTATATCAGACATTTAATATTCCTAAATAAACAAGTAATTTGGAATGGAGTCTTCCTTAGAACTATTTGTTAAGATATTTGTACGTTTCTGAACAGAGAAATTAATAAATTTTGCAGTATGAACTATGTACGTGCTCATACCGATTGTTAAGACGTTTTTAGGGCAGTCATTTTTATGACTGATATGATCACATATTGTAGTAAGCCTACATAGACAACAACATTTAAACCAAATATAATTCAATCTGCTGTCATGTTAATTTAATATATATTCATTTGTGATTTTCTGACATAGGTTTAAAAAATCAATTAGAAAACTTCTCTATCAGCTTTGGCACGTCGTGCGACATATGTTGTTGTTGTTGTTGTTCCTTACAACTTGTCAAACAATGCACGAATTTTCTATAGTTCACAGTCGGACTTATTCCGAATTGAAGCAATTTTCTCTTCTCAAAACATTCAGGATGTCGGTGTCCAGATCACAGCCTAGAATTTATGTTGGAAGTGAACGTTTCCGTTTTACAATCTTGATCCTTTGTTTGAAAACAGGCGGTCGTTTCACGGAAAATCTGTGTTATTTAAGTCCATCGGACTGCTTTTGATCAGGGTCAGATGTGAAATTTGTACATTCAGAGTCCGCACACTGAGGCATTTGATTACGTATGGACGATTTTCATATAAATATAATTGAAATAAGACATAAACGCTCATTAACAGTCATGTAAAGGGACAGTGTAGCTGTCACGTCTGCAAGATTTCAATATGGCGGACTAGAGGTGACACGCATCTTTAGCTGACAAATTCGAAGGAAATCCGATTAAAATACAACAAATAATATCTCAAATAGTTATCTCACTTTGGTTCGTAATAGAACTATACGAGCAGCAGAGATACCTTGATATTGAGGACCAATGCTGTATAGATTCTCAAAAAGATAACATAAAAGCAAAGGCATACAAGCCGATAGATACAAACAGATAAACCAAATAACAACAAACTCTGGATCTAAGCGAATTATACGAGCTGCGGAGATACCTTGATATTGAGGACCAATGCTGTATAGATTCTCAAAAAGATAACATAAAAGCAAAGGCATACAAGCCGA
>JAQQZZ010014221.1:0-11422 GCA_030265115.1 Mopalia vespertina | reverse complement strand
AGCCGATCTGTTTGTGGTGTCTGTATTGCGTCCTGTATTTGTCCCATCTTGTCTTTGTTTGTTGCCAGTGGTGTCGAAGGTGGTTTCCTTCTCCCATTGGGCTGGAACGCGGTCGTATAAGTGAAACACCCTTGAGTATGACGTTAAACCCCAATCAAACAAACAAACAAACAAACAGCACTAATGTAGGTTTGCTCCTCGAGGAAAAAGTGTTTAAACATTGTAGCTTTTGATGGGTTATTTCATACATTTCAGCTTAATTTATTTTGACCAAGAAATATTATTTATTATTTACAAGCTTAGCGGATGAAGTGTTGTAATTTTAACGTATATATAAAATTTAAGCTTTCCTTTTTTCTCAAGTAGGATCTATTTCAAAAGTTCTCTGGGAGTTGATTTAGAACAGGAGATTATGCATCGGTCTTAATTGATCGACATCCCTGTGCCAGTGTTATTATAATTTTTAGAAACATATTTGGATTATTGTTTCAGATGTTGAATAACCCACCCGCGGATGCCAGTGATCTACCAGGTCATTTCCCCAAAACAAGTAAAACATTAACACAGCTTGAGAAAAAGCTGCCTGATTTGACAGGGAATGGGGACGATGTAGGCAAAAATATACAACAAGGTAACAACAATTATAGACAGGGGTCAATCAAGGGAAGCAACTCTTTGAGACAATTGCAAGTGTGAATTATACTGTTCTTATGGTTGAAGCTTATTGCCCCTGTCTTGGCTTTAGGTGGATGGTAAGACCTCAGTGGTTTCCTTCTGGCCAATGTCCTTAAACATTATTACTAGCAATTTGTTTGTTAGCCATCCTGCAGTTTCCCCAGAGTGTAGCTAACTAGCTATGCCATCTTTTCTTAACACTCGAGACATTATTTTACATCATTGCTTAACGCTTCATGTTCTATAGTTGTGTTAATGTCCATAACTGTTTGATGACACGGCCGTCATTTAAGTAAAATACCATTAAGCATGACGTATAACACTAATCAGTCAATCCTCTTTTCAGTAATTTTGTGTGTGTGCTGAAGTGATGTCCTATGATTTGGGACATGAAATCTTGTCTTAGAAGCTCTAAGTCATTCGTGTTTGCTAGCTAGAATTTTTCTTATCTTAAGCGTTAATTTTTTTATTGTTGTATGTTCTAAAAACAGAAAAAAATGGTCATTTTGAAATGTGAAGCAAAATGACCATTTTGGACTCCATACTTTTGATTTCTGGCTAAACCCCTGCCTACATGAGTACAGGGTAATGTTTTTGTGACGAGCAGACAAAACATGATTTTCATGTCAATAACTAATAGCTTATATCTGTAAGATTATGATTCACTGGAGCTCTCAGGATGCCTGTCTGTTGTGGGAATTTTTGGTTTGTGTCTTGTGATTGTTTGGTCTGGTCAGTGTTAATAATTAATAAAATGAAATGAATTTATGAATTTATCATTTGTAGAACAGGGAAGTGCTGTTTGCAAAGAGACTGATAATCTCAGTGATCAGTCTGTTGTTAAAACTGCCAGTAAAAAAGACCGAAAACGGCAAAGACAAGTCAGTGAGTGCAGTGTTGAAAGCAACGAGGATTCTACGGCAAAGAAAAAACAGAAAGTTGTAGATAGTATTTCCTCCCCTGACATAGATCAAAAGAAAGAACTCAAACCAAGAGATAAATTAACAGACGCTACAGGAGAAGCAGTACAACAGGAGACAGAAAATATGGTAAATTATTTTTACTTTATATATTCATTGTATACATTCATTATATCATACAAATAAAATTGTACCCTTCTGGAAATTAGACAATGACATATATCAATGTCAGTAGACACATTTACTTTTATAAGCAGGCTCATTTTTATTTACAGAGAACAGAAAATAAGTCAACTAGAGCTGAGAAAAGAAAAGCAGATGATGTTGAGGAATCGCCATCCAAAAAACAACTCAAAGTTGATTCTCAAGATGATCCAACAAAAAAGAAGACAAACAAGAGGAATGCCAGACCCAGGAAGCGTAAAAATAAAGAGAGAGAAGTCCCGGAAATAAGAGTCATACCAAAGTAATTTTTCTCTCCTGTTTAACTATAACATTAAGTTCTGGGACATTCCAATTAATTTCTGCATATCTCTAGTTTATAGTCGCGTTTCACATGTAGGCTTTGAGTCTGACTCGATGAATCATTTTCTGGAGCTATTAAAATGATTAGGGGTTTTAGGCTGAGCCATGGCGTTGTTTAGACCTCTGACATCAGTTTGGCACGAGTCAAAACGCGAGCTGCTGCAGGCGTCAAGGGTGTTTAAATCCTTAGACATCGGCCATGTCTTAACAACACCACTACAGCCAATGTCGAGGGGTTAAACACCATTCTAACCCGAAAAAAGACAAAAAATATAGATCTCCTGCTGCTTTAAAAGTGGCTCTTCCTAAATTCCCCCTTGCATGCAGTAAACTGTCAGCAACCAATCAGAAATAAGAAGTTACCTCCCCTGGCATCACATGCTGCCTCCACTGAGAGGTAAAACAGCAAAATGCCGCAGAAAAAGTCTTCCAAAACAATTTTAATTATTATTGGAAATTTAGTAGATGAACAATTGCACGCTGGGATGTAATGTGTGTTTAACCCCTTGGGCAATGAAATTATTATTATTATTATTACAAGTTTGTTTATGGATCATTAATTTATTTATTTAAAGTATAAGCTGTTTTTGAGATGGATTTTAACTATTGGTAACGCTCATGTAGTGCGAGTCTGTGAAGGGAGGGAGTCGGAACAGCGATAAACAAAGTGGTCATAGATGTCTCATTGATACCACTGAGCTGTGTTTTTTATTATGTATATTTGCGCACGGCACGTAACCCGCATAGGGTTAATAGGATCTTTATGTTGACAACTTATGTACAAGTTACAACAGGAAATGTCATAAAAAGTTGTGATGCAACCCATGTTTACTTTCTTTCCTAATGGCCTTCATTTTGTTTCCTGAACTAAATAGTTGGAAAACAGTATTTTGTAAATTTGAATATGTACACATAATAAGTTTTTTTTCCCTTATGATTATCACCTCTTTTATTTGTAGACACGAGTGGTTGACACTACGGAATGAATATATAGCTCTTCAGAAATCCAACATGTCAAAATTAAAGAAGAATCTTCTATCTATGAAGGAAGGGATGAAGAGTGAGTTCATGTGAAATTCAGTGCACAGTATTGGCTTTCAATTGGGAGAAGTTTTCAGAACATTTCTGGCTGTTTGCAGTAATTTCCTGTTGCCCTGGCAACACAAAGCTAATCTGTGTCCTTGTATTGATTTGTGACTGTCTTTTGCTGTTGCCAGTAGTGTTGGGGGTGGCTTCCTCCACCCATTAGGTGGGCACACTGCCATATTATGAGTAAAATACCCGTAAGCTCAGCATTCAACTCTAATCAAACAAATTAAATACAGTCACCTCGATCACTGTTTTTAAATGCCATGTTCAAACCATTAAAACAAATAAAGTTTTAAACACTTGCCTTTTATGGCAGGGGCAGATTGACCATACATTATTAAACTTTCTAATAAAATCTCATTGGATTTACTTTTGATAATCATTGGGATTATAGAAATAGCTAATTTTGTTTCTTTGTTTGACTGAATATTTTATTGTTGATGATGATAAAATAATAGAGATAAACAACCTTTAATATTTCGTTGGAGTATCCACAAATCTGTGATAGAAAATCTTAAATAGCAGTGCACCTGTTTATCACAGAAAAGGAGACTGAAGAAAGGTTGCCAAAGACAGCGATAGACTTTGTTCCTGGTGTAATCATTCAAATCACGTCTGAAAGCCCTCTCAAAAGATCAATATTACGGGTAAGTCAGCCTAGAGTTTTCATTAATCTTTGTGCTAATTTTCATGGTAGATTTAGAAAGGACCAATAGTATATTTTTCTCACACAATTAATATTATTGATAGGTTTCCAATATTATATTTTTCTTACACAATTAATGTTATTGATAGGTTTTATAAAGGAGAAGTCATATGGTTTTATATTATAAAGCCATACTCAAGTATATTTCACGTATAACTACAGTTTACTCAACACTTATTGCCACACCACACATACATGTACATACAACCACAGATTACTCATGTTTTGCCTTGTTCGAAAATAATGATTCCTTTATGTTAAGTAAAGACACCATGTCAGTTGGCTTTTAGTATTTGGAGAGATGTTAGATTCTGCCCCTGAAAGGCTACCTCGATTTAATAATTCCTAATTACATGTAGTCAAATTCAGCTATAAAACTGTGTACGGTGCTTTCTGTGCTATGTAGCATTATGTAGTTAATCTGTTTGTGTGGTATTTGTATTAAGTCTTGTGATTGACATTGAGCTGTCTTGTCCGGGTTTGTTGCCTGTTTCTTTCACTCATTGGGTTGTTATTTGTCATCCTATCAGTAAAATAACCTTATGTATGACGTTAAACTACTAACAATCAGAAATGTGACAGATAGCGGTTTGTTCAGTGATCAGAGTGTTGGACTACAAATCCTCCTATGATGTACCCCTCACAAGTGCAAGTTCTGCTTAGGACCTCAGGTATATGAAGTCACAAAGTGATTGGTTTTTGCTGGGGTGGTATTTTAGGAGGTTTCCAAGTTTTTCACCCTATTTTAATTATGTCCCAGTAGGAAATGGACACCATTGCCATGTAAGTGAGTTATGCTTGAGCATGACATTAAACCCTGATCAAACAAACAAACAGAAAAAAAAAACCTTCTTAGTCGTTATATTTCTGACTCATAAATTTATGTTGCAGGATGAGCTATCTAAGTATGGAGATATAGCTTATTTTGATGTGAAGGATGGGCTGACAACTGGACACATCCGCTGTGAAAATTCTGAGTGTGCAGAAAAACTGAAGACGGCTGCTCTGAAAGGCTGTACATTTGTTTTGTTAGAAGGTAAGCATATCTGTCCAGGTTATACAAATTTGTAGTAAGTTCTCACATAACGGTGCAGCAGGTGGTTGGAGGGAGCTTCCTGTTGTCCTGGTGCTTTCAGAGCTGAAGAGAAACAGGAAGCCGATATGTTTGTGATGTCTTTGTATTGTCCTGTATTTGTCCCTTGATGTCTTTGTTTGTTGCCAGTAGTGTCTGGGGTGGTTTCCATTGGGCTGGCACACCGTCATGTAAGTGAAATAACCTAAAGTACGACATTAAACCCCAATCAAACAAATGAACAAACATAATAGTGCACTAGATAAGAGCAAGAGTTCAAGGAAATTTGTGATGTGCTTCATAGATGGCCTCAATGTTGGTTGTACATTGGTTCACTTAACATCCTAGTCCACAATTTATGCAGACTGTTGGAGGTTCAGCTTGAAAACCAATAAGATTCTTAATTAAGCAAGAGGTTGCATAGGATTAATCTTGGCTTCCTGTCCATGTATGTCTGTCTACTACAACATGGTGAAAATGTTGGTTTCTGTTCGTTGAAAAATGCTTACCGGTAGAAATATTATATGCGACAAGATATCACACAGTATTGAGTTCTGTGTGCATGTATGTCGGCGTACAGATAGTACCACCTGATGAGAAAGGCTAATCTGTTGAAGTACATCACCGACCTATAAGGGAAATGCTCTTTATAATGGCAATGGACACCAGTAATTCAATGAATTTCCTTCCTTTGAGCTGACTGACCATCAAAATACCCTTGATCTGGCTGTAAACACCAATCATCCAAACAAAATGGCACAAATTCACATGCATTTTAACCAGGTGTATTTTGTGACTCATTTGAGCTCTCCCTTTTTTGTGAAATTGGATAAAAATTGTGTTTCCTGGTAGACATGATCCTAAAATGGAAACACTCAAAGTATGCGACACAGACAATCTAGTTATTTTAAGAGACCATAAGCTTTCTTCCTGCAGTGCAGAAACATAGGAGAGAAATACTGTGTTTGGTTGTGTAAAACCATCTTAAATCTGTTTATAAATCACTATTAGTATAATGTTTATAATACAAATGTTCTCTTTGTAATGTAGGTAAAGAAGAGACCCAATATTGGGATAAACTGAAGCTAGACCGAGCTAACAAATTTAATTCTACAACAAGACAAAAGAAAAGAGGCACTCAGAAGGTTTGTATCTTTAGTTGTTGGTTAGCAACCACCGTCATGATTGAGGAATATTATGCCTGAGAAACCACAGCATTGGTTTGATTAACAAGTTCATGTAAACCAGGGGTTCATTAAGCAAGCTAAGCCTTAGTGCATCTTAATTGTCATGGCAACCAGTACTAATGGTATTGGGTCAGCATGGTAATTAAGATCAAGTTATGCTTAGATCGCTTTGTGGAACAATACCCAGCTATTTAAGTATGCAATAATCTTTGCCGAAACAATGACAAAAGAACAATATACCTGGTTTGAGATGCCTGTAGAGATTGAGATAGTGACATACATACTACTTGGCGACTTGCAATGAAGAAATACACTTTATAATTTATTTGGGCAGATCATTTGTATACTCTGATATTGTTACAAGCATGAATACCATTTGGTCTAAGTTTAACTTTATTATGTTGACTTGGTACATATGTTTCATATTTAAAGTGTCATAAACTTATTTGTACTTGTCTAAACAAGCAATATTTTCATGATGCTTTGGCCAGTTAGAACACATCGATCTCCTAAACATGTAATGTGAACTCTGTAATTAAAGATGTTGTTATAAAAGTCTTTTTCATCTAATGTGTATGTCTGACTACTATAATGCCACTTAAAGAAACACATTCATATTGCTTTGTTAAGAAATTATTGGTAATGTTTGTTTTCCAGTTAATAGAAAGAGGAGAGAAAGCTCATGCCTCAGCGTTACAAGGGAAGCATGTGGTATTTGGAGATGACTGAAGACTTCAGAGAACAATTGGCATTGAATGTGTTTTATTATAATATTTCTATGCTAGTCTGGTTGACTGTGGTATTCATTCACACCCATAAGAAATCTGGCTGGATTTCTGAGGATTGAAGCAAGGTTACCTTTTCACTGTCAGATGGAAACACAAGTGAAATAAGTCTAAGTAGAAATATTAGAAAATATTCTGAATTTCAAAAGTTTTAGTCTTATGGTTTAACGGTCAACATCCTATTGGAAATGAAATGTCCAGAATAGACATTTCATAAGCTGTGAACAATTTGAATTTGTTTAAGAATTAAATATTGATGTACATTTTGAAATGATACATTTGGATAAAATAACAAATAATACTATGCTTAAATTTGACTGTTTACACCATTGTTCCCAAAATAAAAATAATGTATATTTGAATATACAGAATTGGTTTATTATATTAATAAATGTACAGAAAAGTTTAATTGAGATTAATAAATCACAAAGTTGTCCGTTATAAAATGGGACCTCTATTTCGATGTACTAATCATGAGATCTGTCATCTTTTTTCATTTAACTTCTTATCTGTCTTTGACTGTTCCATACACTGAAAGAAACAAAATTATAACAGATATATCTATTTCATGATAGATGTATTATTAATGTAAACCTGTGTTGTAGTGTTTTACGACAAAACCTAGTATATCTTCTCTAAAATTGTCACTTGAATTTTCCACAGCTTTTCAAAATCATAACTGTATAGTTGTGACAAACAATGCAAAATTGTCTCCTCTCTTAATTCCAAACATTCCTGTGTAGAATCACTAAAAACCTTGCAAAAGTCTACAGAATTCAGTCAAATTTGATAATGCTCTACAAAAATTTGATACATCAAATTAGTTGAAAGCAAAAAAAAGTTTAGATATTGCAATACCTAAATGTAATTATCAGGATGAGGCAGTATTTTCACTACTGGGTTTTTAAGTAACTGAGATCACATTAAGCGAAGACCAGTTGAAGAAACAATCATATAAATCTACTGTGTGTTGTATTGCCTGCAGGACTGACTGTTGACAATAGATCCAGATATCTCTTTCTGTGACGTGTTTGTATTAAGCCTTGTGATTGTCCTGACTTTGTTTGTTGCCAGTGGAGTTTTCATCACCCATTGGGCTGGTACGCGTCATATGAGTGAAATAACCATAGTATGATGTTAAACTCAAACAGACAATCCTTTTGTCTGAGGGGGAGCAAATAATATTAACCTTTGTTGTGAAATCCTTTAATCTCTTGGTGTTGATATCATACTGTCCAGTGAGAGTCAGTAGATGTTCATGGAGTCTGTTCACATAACCCACATCTACCATCAGCTGACCCGCTCTGTGGGACATGAGCTGAAACAACAAGTAGTCATTATTCACACACTTGGTATATGTGCTTGGATTGTTTGATTGATAGACTCATAATAAGTCTACTGGAAACATTGAATTCATATTCACTCTGAAAAAATCTAAAACACACAACAAAAAATAACTAAAGTGATTTTTCTCAAAATTTATATTTGCGCTTTTGTCGAAACATACTTTTCTTGCCGGAGACAAAAGTAGTGAAAATATACCATTGCAAGATATTTGTATTCAGATAGTATATTGTAGTATAACATCTGTAATGAATATGAACAGTTTCTTTATCGAAATACTCTCCAGCAACAGTCCTACAAGACCTGTTAACAAAACACCATTTCCTGTCAGATTGATTGACTGATCGATTGATTTGAGTTTAGTGCTGTGCCATATGGGAGCAGACTATCCAGTAATAATTGCCACACTTAAACAACCATAAAATGTTAAGTGTTCGGCTCAGTTGGAAAGTTAATGTTCCTCCAGTGCTAAAAGTAAAACAGTATTTGAAACAGACTGCCCTCAACTAGAGGACTATTTCTTGTAAGAAATGAAGTATATAGTGTGACTGTGTACTCACAGTATTCAGAAGTATAACAGTGTCTTGTCTGAGAGAGATTCCATCAAATTCCTCCATGACCGAATCAACCAGAGCTCTGTTCCATGGCTGACTTAACAGCTTAACACCTGGGGTACAGTTAAATCAGGATAGCCGTTTAATAAAAAAGATTGCAGTTCTATTATAAACGTTAACAGATATTTTACCAACACACAATGTTAAGTACATTTACTTATTTCTTCTAATTGGATATAAACAATGTAACATTCATTTAAGGAGACTGCAGAAGTGGAAATTTTTATGACATGCCTGCAATCATGATAGGTAAACACAGGTTTCAGTCTTAAATTCAAATAATTTTCCCATACATGAACTTTTTGGGGGTACAAGAACAAAACAGTAAATCAGAAATACACACTGTACTTCAGACCATTTTACATGTGCAACCAACTCCAAGGAATAAGCAATCTGGAGATTCTGGATACCCACCTTGAGTTGTGTTCACTTTCATCAGATACTGTGCCAGGTTGTTCATACAGTTGATGGCTGCCTCTCTCAATTCCAAACATTCCTATGTTAAATTAACAAAAAAACATCTTGACTTGTCTACAAAGCAAATTTTGCCACAGTTGATATATCAAAATAAGTTGAAAGTCAAAAAAGTTTAAATACTTTATATACTTTATTGAAATACCTAAATATCAGAGTATTTCTACTACTGGGTTTTCTGATAACTGAAATCCCATTAAGCTAAAGACCAGTTCAAGAAACAATCACATATATTACCTGTGTGTTGTATTACCTGCAGGACTGACTGTTGGCAATAAATCCAGATAACTCTGTAAATTCTGAAGGTGAAAGTCTGGCAATGAGATGAACCTTCCTCAGAATTCCCCCTGTTTAAAGTCACTAAGCTACACTGACAGTTCTTATAAAACATGATGGAGAACAGTCTCACAGCTGACAATCTCTTTATTGGATTGTTTGTATTCAACATATCCATAAGCTGGTCCAGGCTGATGTGAATTCTCTCAGCAGGCTGGAAATATCAAATAGTCAAACACAGATATACTAAAATTACAAATACAAATCAAAATAATCAGACCAATCCAGCTTACACAGTGGCATCCTAGACTTAAAATCAAGACATAACTGACAATTTTACAGTTTATTCATTAAATACTTTTACAATTGATAATTGTCAATCTTAGTTTTGGTCCACACTTTAGCAGGATTGAATAGCTTTACCATGATGTGTATAAGAAAAGTGCTAGTCAAAGAGGTTGAAATAATTTGTATCTAAACAAGCTCCCCTGGTTTATGTTGTCATTGTAGATCTGAGATTATCCTATCATAAAAGGCATTCAATGACATCAAGTACTGCCGGGATTTGGTAGAATAAAAGCCTTAATTGTAAAATAAAAAGCCACATTACATAAGATTTATTTGTTTGATTGGGGTTTAACGCCATACTTCAGGTTATTTCACTGAAATGATGTCGTGCCAGCCTAATGGGTAAAGGAAACCACCCTTGACGCCACTAGTAACAAACAAACAAATCGCCTTCATTATGCCCCATTGCCCTGAAAGCACCCGGAATGGGTTAAACTAAGGTTCTTGTAAAAGCTTGCTCGTCAAGCCAGGCCTCAAGGAATTTCTAGTTAAGCAATGCCGAAGGTCGAGATGCCGCTATATGATTTGGTAAGATCGGCATCTAGTGTTATAAAAAATTGAAGGAGCTAAATTAGAGTGAAGTTTGATCAGCTTGGGTACTGATCAATACACTTGCAAAGAGCATAAATATAAAAGATTCACCGCCTCTACCTGGATCAAAATCAGTAGTCATTCTACTGTGAGCCTTTGTAGCTCAGTCAGTTTGAGTGCTGGCCTGGCTAGACAAAGACCCGAGTTTTAATCAAAGTGGAGGCAAGCGAAATAATCTTTCTGTAAATGAAATTATATAAACCCATTAAAACCACTTTACCTGTGTAGTTTTATCAGAAGCCAGCATTAACTTTGGGATGATCTCAAAGCTGACAGATAAAGCTGTGGAATATTCAGTATGGTTTGTTAATCTCTCCAGTAGACTGAGAAAGTCTCCGCGCTGTAAAAGTAAACTGGACACTGAAACAATAAATGGAAATAGACAAATAAAGGCTTCTGGTAAATATATGAAAGTATTGAGGCAGAGTGAGAAGAGGGCAATCCGTCGTCCTATAAGTGTTAAATCCCTTAAGGACAACATTAATCTCCTATCAAACAAACCAACTAACTGCCATTCACATAAAGAAGCAATGAATCAATAGCCAATGGTATTATTTGGCAATGAATTTTTTTTATAAAAGACTAGATAATTTGAATAGATTGTTTGTTCCTTGCTTTTAACATTCTTCTCCAAGTAATTTAATTAACAGAATAGCAGTCACAGATGATCAGTCATTGTTGTATCTCTTGGTGTCCAGCCAGGAGGTCACTGCTTGTCTTAAAAACTTTATGCCCCTTTGCTCTTCCTGTGTATCGATCCTATGACATATCATCATCCCAAAACTTTTTAATCTGTCACTGGTCTAACATAACCAA
>JAQQZZ010014210.1:0-25217 GCA_030265115.1 Mopalia vespertina | reverse complement strand
GGAACTCCAAAAGGACTGATTAAGGTATTTGCCAGGCGGTTTCGCCCAACGAAAGTTTGGGAGGGAGCTGTGGGGCCGAACGTTAACATTACGGCTTATGGCAAATTAATGGTGGTCTTGCGCCATATGTATTTATGAAGACTGGATTGTTTTAATCGTACGGTCGGAAGGATATGTAGGTAATCAGTTTTATCACGAAACTTAAAAATCCTTTCTCCTTTACCCTCTTATCCATTGCTCTCCGATTTTTGTCTTAATAAGATGTCTTTTGTGTGCGATATTTGCAAGAGACATTTTTCTAGATATGTTGAGGAATAAATTAAAAATGCACCCGGAAGACGAAGAAGAAGAAGTGCGATCTGAAAGCGAAGACCAATCGGACATAATATTGTGTGAATGTATTGATGGGGTAAAATGGACATTCTTAAACATAACTGACTTATATAGGCCTGTGTCAATTAATTTACGTCCCGACATGGACATCGATATATATAATCGGCTTATACCACTGTATCAATTATTCTGTGAATTTTGTAGACATGTCAATACATTTCCGACATTCTATTATTGTGTCGAGTTCTTGGTGAAGTTACGCGGACAAGTCTAAATAGCTGGCATTTCGTCGTCTACGTACTCTGCGCTCTGCATGGGATAATCCGATGGTAAAACTTGATCGAATAGATCTTTTCTCATCCGCAAGGCGTTATTTAATGCTTCCTCCGGTGGAAACTCGAACATCTCTTCCAAACAAAATTTAGTTTTCATTATTTCTCGGTGTATGGGATCCGGTTTCAAATCGAGCCAATTATTGTTAAGACGTAGTTATTCTTCTCGGATGGCTTTACGAATTTCGAGTAAAACGTCTTTGTAAGCTTTTTTGTATCGACCCACTAACGAGTTCTTCGCCTGCCGTTTTGATAATTGTATTGCGAAAACTTTCGAGAACGTTACCGACTATTTCGTTCCAAACACCCGGTATCGGATCGTCGGTTTCTTGGCCATTTTCGTCGCTTTCGGGGTTTGAAGGGTTCGATTGGTCTTCGCTATCAGATCGCACTTCTTCTTCTTCGTCTTCCGGGTGCATTTGTAATTTATGCCTCATCTCGTGATTTCTAGACGACTTGTATTTCCCCGTAGAAGTTAATATCCATGTCCAATGCCACGGTGAATGCTTTTTATTGTTTTTGTGGAGATGTCAGAACCAAATACATGTATTCCATAGGACAATAATTCAACAAGCCGCCAATATGGCTTCCCTGAGGCGTCAAACCATTCCAATATGATAGCAGTAGCTGCGAAAAAGGACAATAAACAACTTTCCACAATCACTGGTGGAACAATTAATATAAATATTTTTTCAGGGAAACGTAGACATTTCCACATAACTGAGTCACAGGAAAGTTCACAGGAATAAAGTATTTCTGATTATTTGCATTTCAAATAATTGATAAACGTTCAATTCGCCCTTGGGCCAATACAGCCTGCCGAGGGCCAATACAACAGACCTTGGACCTGTAACAAGTCTGATATGAAAACAACCATTTAATAACATAATAATATTACTTTCAGTAATTAAAAAATACATTTTTATTCCCCAAAGATTCAAAAAATAGTTTTTAAGCTTACCATCTCCAAACCACCGAAAATTAATGAAGCAGTGAGTCACGTGATCAAAATGACATCACATAAGCCCTCTGTCTGACATTTCAACATGAAATCAAATGGAAGAGATGAGGTTTCCTTTTGATTTATGTTGATTTATGGGCAGAAAAATAAATAGTTTGATTGGAAAGGTGGACAATTAATATTTATCAGGATCTAATGATGAACTCAAGCAAGAACATAAACATGACTGGTTGGTGAGTTAATACTTATTTGTTGAATGCCAACACTGATGTGCTTTCAATTCGTGGCCTCGTTTCATTTATTTCGTTTTGCTATAGGCCTATCAGTGTAATATTTATTAAAAAATAATACTGCAGTTTTAATAATCGTCTTTGAAACAAACTTGCATACGTTTTGTCAGTATATATACAGTATAAATTAGTCATATGTGTATGTTTGATGTGGCAATTTGCAATAACAACAATGTCACAGGCCATTCACATTCCAGCAGTTTTCCAGCGTGTTAGAGGAATTTACATGTAGATGCGTTCAACAAAAAATGTTTTATTTTCAAGATGAGTTTTTTTATTTTTCAGAAGTTTTTGTCAGTAAATGTTGACTCGATCCAGGTAGCCATCATTTCCTACATATGTTACGTAACATGTACAAATATATGTTAGCTCAGTATATTGACAACGCCAGATCAACAAGAGCTAGTCTGACTTGTCATAATATGTTGACACAGTTTAATTGACATATCAAAGAATACTATTTGGTTATAAATATTTGGTTGCAGGATTTATATTCCTTTTGTCAGAGTGTTCACTGCATGCAAAGTCATGTATACAGATGTAAAATGTTGTAAATAAAATGTGAGGTTGTACAGGAGTTTTGACTACACTGTATGTATAGGTACAAACCACATGTAGTGTATGCTATAGTCACTCAATGAGTATTTTGAAATGATCTTGATTAATCAAACAGTAGAGTGGTCCAGGTGTATTTCCACAGTGATAAATTCTGTTTATTTACAAAAGTAAAAACAAAAATGGTTTTTGCCGAATATGCCTATCTACTTGTGCATGGGTTTAATAAATTAAAATTGTGAAAAGTCGATAACATATGTGAAAGTCTGTGAAACCGTGTTTGGGATTAAGCAATCGGGGTGTTTGATTACATTTTGACTTAAGGTACTGTCACTCATTTGAAGGCGTAGAATTAGAACAAAAAAGTTGGGTGCACTCAGAACACCTAAATACTTTATTAACAGTATTGACAAAATATTCTGGGTGCACATAGATAAATCTGGGTGCACTGGTGCACCTATGCACCCACTATTTCGAAACCTGGTCATTTGATGGCGTGCCAGCCCAATGAGTGAAGAAAACAACCCTCACCACCACTAGTTGGAGTGGGCAGTTAGTAGGGAGCTTCATGTTGCCCTGCTGCTTTGGAAACTAAGGGGCAACAAGAAGCAGATCTGTTTGTAATATCTTTGTCTTATGATTCGGTCCTGTATTTGCTGTCAGTTGCACTGAGAGTGGTTTTCAGCACCCATTAGGCTGGCACGTGGCATGCGTGTAAAAAACCTTTAGTATGGCATTAAACCCAAACCAAACAATCAACATGATTGGCACAATTTTCCCCACCATCCTGCTTCATGTTGCTGATACCAGGGCAACAGGAAGCTCTCTCCCAACCAACCAGTTAATAAACTAAACTATGTACAACAGTTTCTTGTAGCCATAAAATTTTGAATTTTATAGAATCACATTAATTGGTATTTACCTCTGTGCTGAAGGGTATTTCACTTTATACCATGGCAGATTGGCTATATAGCAAGTTCCCAACTATAATTAACAGAACACTACATTCATATTTTTTTCTTGTGCAAATTAAAACACCAACACAACTATACAATGTGAAGTGTGTTGCACATGTGTATGATGTTCTCCAGAATACAGACAGGAACTCTCAGGTAAAATAGACACACAAACAAAATGTTAATCAAATTCTGCTGTCTATAATAATTGTATAAAACAAAGGCAAAGCATACTTTCTAATTGAATACACCTATCACATGCCAACTATCGATCAGATAAATTAAATCCATTAAACTGATTGTTCATTTTAATACTTTTATTTCATTTTTAAAAAGGGTGTAGCACTTATGTTAAGTCAAAATATATCCTAGACAATTATGCATACATGCACCTGTTTTAAATTAAGAAGTGTTTTATTTCAATAAATATTATTTCAGAAAATTATTAATTCTAATATTTGCCTGTATATATAAATATTCTGTATGTTAATTCCTCTCACAGTCACACATGACAACGTTGTGATTTCAGAATATCTCCAAGACATGATAAAAAAGGTTATTAATATTATACAAGCCATATTTTGCAATGTCTTTAATAAGTCTCCATCTACTGTTAGTCACACTTTCTAAAACACAAGTCAAACTGAATGCCAATGTCAAGTATTGTCATACAGACTGAGAGGTAATTGAATAAAATGAGTTCAGTGACCATAAAATAGGACTTCTTTCCACTAGTTTGGCAACATGTGAATCTCTTGTATTTCTAGATGTGTAATAGGATGGAATTTGTTCTGTCTGCCACAAAAAGCTTTAATCTTTGGACATGTCCTGTAAGAATAAAGAGGTATTATAGTCAGTCAATTTTGTAAGACAGCATAGGTCAAGGGAAAGAACATTGGATTTACTGTATCGACAATACAATAAAATGTGCTCCACCATCCATATGATAAAATCATCCACTTGAAAAACAGCCTGGTCAAAAGTACACTATTCTTCTTTTTGAGTAGGATTCAAAATGTACGAAAATCTTACCCATAAAAGATCATGGCCCCCAGCTTTTAAATATTACTTGAGATTTTTATGATGTCAGTTGTGAAGAAATGGTACTTGTCCAATCACTAAAATATTAACAACTTCAGATTATAAAAATGATTGATTGATTGGTGTTTTACTCCATGCTCAGGGGTATTTCACTTAAATATGACAATCGTGTATTCCAACAATATTTGACACCAGTAAAACCATAAAATGTGGTATGTTTTCATTGTTTTGATAAAGTTGGAAATTTAATTTTCCTCTAGGTGTGGTAAATACAGCATTGATACAGTCAATACAAACTGCCAAGATTTTTATTGTATGAATGAAATACCCTTGAACCAACATTTAACACCAATCAATACAATTTTATTCCATTTGTTGCAACAGTACTAGTGTTATTTACTTTTTGAAAATACATAACATTACATTTTACTCACTCACTTAATCCTCCAAAAGAGAAATAAAGTACCCGGTTTAGTTTTAACAGTGAACTGTGTCATGCATAATTGTACCCATTAATAAAGAATTAAATGCTTAATAGTAAAAACAAGTTACCATAGTTTGGTGAATGCTTGACAGATTTTAAACACCAGTTTTCCTAACTAATTGGGCAGTTTAGCTGCCACAAGAGTGTTTGTTTCACTGAGGTTTGTTTTACTCAGTACTTTGGTTACTCTGGATGAAAGCATTCCAGCCAACTTCATAATAGAAACCACCCTAGACATCATTAATAGCAAAGGCAAGACATGTCAATCACAAAATTGATATAAAAAAAACAGATCTGCTTTGTGATTGCCCCTTACATGTAGTTCAGGTAGCACCAAGACAACAGCTTGAGCTCACTCACTCACTCCCAAATCCCTGACTGCCCACATCAAATGAGAAAAATAAAGATACATGAAGAATACCACCAATGAACTAACAAACTTTGTATACAGTCTGATACATACTTGACAGATTTCCATGTCACATTTGAAATGCAATTTCACCTGTTCCTCACCAACAAAGGGCCTCCTCACAAATGAAATAGATTATGTTACCTCAAGCCCTCTAAAAGTAAAAACACTAAGTCCCAATGAAAACAGTTACATTGCTGTCAGCATAAAAGTAAATAAGGTTAATGCATTCTTGTTATTTATTTATTTTTAGTAATACTTTTGATATCAATCATACTTTAAATCAACAGGTTTAAAACAAATCTTAATATTTACACCAGCAATTTCTAGTAAATAAGTATTCATTACTGAAGGAGTCATTAAAGTTAATCTAATTTACATGAGGCGTCAAGCTCGTATAGACTATACAGTCAATAGTGGTGCTTCTGCAAAAATAATTTAACCAATACACATTATGTCCTATAAATATCTGAACATGTAAGCTTTATCAACAGAAATGAAAATAAAAAAATATTCAACTTTCTGCATTTATATCACGCTGTTACCGTTACATGTACATGTAACTAGGGCATCTGTACTATAATCAGGCTTCTTCCTTTGACAAAAGTAACTTTTGTTGTATTTACAGAATGAACAAAATGTTCAGTTTGAGATTATTGATGAATAACATTGTTGTTGTTGTATGACGTCACATAAACAGGAATTACTGAAGGCTCACGAAAAATATGCATATTCGCAAAGACCAATATTTTGTTTTAATTCATTTAATTGTAAAAAGAAATAGTTGCTTTTTTTTTTTTAAATAATGTTTGTTTTTGGAGCCTGAACACAATATACAACAGAACCTGTACGATTCATAAAACCTTTAAAGGCAATACACGATTTGTAAGATGGCAGTATAGGCAATTTTGCAGGCTAAGAGATAAACATTAATACAATCTTTTGCATTTGTTTTCTATTATCTTGGAATGTTACTTTTTACAAAAGTAACAACTATAGATTTTTCCTGTAAACTGACATCCCAGAATGTTAAAGTATATGCAAGTTGTCCTTGTCGTAAAGTGGAAACGTCCTTTTGCAAAAGGACGCTCAGTTGTCATAATGTCATAACATGAAACTCCCTTATTCTATGCTAATGTTCACAATCGGAAAGAAATGCGCCAAAGACCCATAGTAAGCACCTAATCATATGACCCTTCTTGGGCAGGAGTATAAAATGCAGGCCCTTAATAATGGGGGTTTGGGTACCCAAACCCTCCACCCCATTCAAATTTGTTAAAATATACTTTGCCCCCTTCCCAGATTTCTATTAAAATGATGTATATTTAGCTGTAATTGCTCAAAATGTAAGAAAACAATGATCAAATGTGAAAAAACTGTTCCTCCTATCCATTCACAATGATCCTCACTTTCATCAGAATAACAGTCCTTATCTATAGGCAGTCCCTTTATTACCTGGCAGGGTTCAAAATAATGGGTGCACCCAGATTTATCTATATGCACTCATAGTATTTTGTCAAGACTGTTAATAAAGTATTTAGGTGTTTTGGGTGCACCCAACTTTTTTGTTCTAATTCTACCCCTGCCTGGACTATTTTCGCATTGATAGTAAATAATGGGCGCCCATACTTTTGACCTTGATCAGGCCCTAAAATGTATTGTAAAATGTGGAATTATGTTTTTAATACCTTCACTGATTATGAGATTTTATGTGCCTATTTTTGTGCTATTTATTTGAATGTTATTATATTTTTGTAAATTAATGTAATTGAACAAAATTTCCGTTTTGTTTCTGACACTTAAGTATCAAAATAAAAACAAAAATTATAAATTAAAAATTATATTGTTAAAGTTATTTGTTTTTCCTTAGCAAACTGAGGGAGTTGATTTCACAGTGAAGGTGTCTTATGTAGAGATTTATATGGAAGAGTTAAGGGATCTCCTTAATGTAGATACGTCCCACAGAAATCTACATGTCAGAGAGGATGATAAAGGAAATACAGGTATTTACTCATACTGTCTGGTCTGCGACCATGTTGGAGTGGTTACTAATCCAACTTTCATGTTCCAGCCACGTGTCCGAGTCCGTCTGTGGACCAACAGGTATATGAGTGAGTCACACTGTGTGGCTCCAGCAATGGTTTTTACAAGGTTTCCTCTCCGTCCGTATAAACGACGTGAATATGTTTAAAACCATACCACTTAATGCAGGGTTTTCAAACTTTGCAAACACATTGGTCTTGAACTAAACTACATTCCTATTTAAAATGGGGCCATTCCAATCAAATTTCTGGTTTCCATGGGAACATAAGGATACATAATAATAATAGTATACCACAAGAGATGAACACGTTTAAAACCATACTGCTCAATGCAGAGTTTTCAAATTTTGGAAACACATTTGTCTGACACTAAACTTCATTCCTATTTAAAATGGGGTCATTCCAATCAAATTTTCCGTCCGTCCGTCCGTCAGTCTGTCTAGAAGGCTAGTACAAAATAAAAATAATATCACTTAACACAGGGTTTTCAAATTTAAGAAACACATTGTTCTTACACTAAACTACATTCCTATTTAAAATGGGGTCGTTCCTATCAAATTTTCCATCTGTATGTCCGTCCGTCCACCCATGAACAGGGCATGAACAAGATAAAAACAATACCACATAACACAAGGTTTTCAAATTTTGGAAACACATTGGTCTTGATTGACACTCACCTCTTGTTTAAACATGGAACACTGTTAAATCGAACAAACAAATAAATCCATCTCCACATTTCCTATATATTAAATTTTGACAAGTGGGTATGTGTTTTATTCACATTACTTACATGCAATCCTGGATAAAATTTAAATTTCTAAGATCACAAATTTCTCTTAAAATTCTAAATACGGTCCATAAATTATTTTCACAATTGCTCCCCAAAAGTGTAACTTATAGATGTGATATGATTTTAAAATTTTAGTTTACCCATCAATGCAGCGTTGTTGTTGTTGTGGTGTAATCATTGAACTATTTCTGTGTAACTCTTGTTTATGTACAGGTGACCAAAACACAAAATTTCTCATACATTCAGTTATCAGTGGTGCTCACGAAGAGGAGTGTGATTCACTTGATATGGTGATGTCACTGTTAGAGGCGGGGTCTGCTGCTAGGACAACAGGCTCCACTCAGATGAATGAACATTCCAGCCGATCTCATGCTATCTTTACTGTTGTTGTTGGTAAGTTAATAAAATATTTTTAATTATATAACACTGAAGTTGGTCTTTAATATCAGTATTCCCTTTAGACAAACCTTTTGGGTTTTATGAACAGAAACCACTGAAATTTAAGGGAAATCATCCCTAGTTATCCTACTTTTACCCTGTGCTTGAAATTACATTTTTTAACTTGTTGATGGGTGATTTGTCTGGTGTGAAGAATATGTTACATTACAATGACATTTCAATGACAATTCGATGACATTTCAATCAAATTGTGCTTTATTGACTCGGCCTGGGCCCCATGGCTCAGTGGTTAGCGTGAGTAGTATAGACCAGGGGGGTTCTGGGCCACTTTTTCCTGAGACCACCCCCCTGGACGTCCCTCAACCCAAGCGGGAAAATATTCTAAAACACATTTAGATATACCCATCAACAGTAGTATACGGAGTGATAAGCAACACGTACACACAATGAGCATCTTGACGACGGCCAGCAGCCTCTTGTCCGTGGGTAACATAGCCATCCTCTTGAGAATTCAGTTGTCGAGCCACCGCTACGACCAGGTCCTGAACATGCTTGCCGACAAGGAGGGAGACCGGTATATCGAAAAGATTCTCAACCAATCTGGTGAAGACCAGAGATACTGAGCATGACTCCGATGAGGATGACTATGTGGATAATGCGGACGCTCCCCCCTGCTACGTGCCCGCGTCCACACACAGCCAGCCAAGGTAAAAAACATATGCAATAGGGTGGAAAACAACTCACCTTGCACGGTTACAACTAGACAGCCAGAGGAGGGGTGCCACCCCCCTTTGGGCGCACACCCAAATTTTTTTAAAACTTTAAAAAATTGTAAAAAGCTCACCTTCCAGAACCACCACAAACAGCTGCCTGCACCGTTCGTTGAAAAAAATAGCAAATAGCAAATTTGGCGTTCGATCCATAGCCCCAGTTTCCCTCACATTAGAGACCAACCCAATTTATGCTAACAGCCTCTAATGTGCAGCTATCACGGGAATCGTCACACTCCATACGGGAATCTCACTCCACCGTCGAAATCTAAATGTGGAGAGGCCCAGAAGTTATTCCAGACCACTAACAGTGAAACAGAACTCAGTAGGAAGCAATTGGGTTTTGAGCTAGCAACCTCCCACATCGTTAGTTTCAAAGTTTGACAGCCATCTATCCACTCGGCTAACAGAAAGAACCAAGATATGAGCTCTCTATACATAGTTTTGATACGGTTATAGAGTTTTTGTACAGAATTGCGCTCATAACATGGTTATTGTTACCCCGTAACTAAAACCATACCTGTAGCGACTTTAAAACACAGAAAAGTGTCTATTTCTCTCAATTTTAACGGATTAAAAGCAAGCAGATTGCGCAATACATACATATAGGCTGAATACAGCAAGCTAAGCTGTGTTAAAACACTGTAGCTAGGCTTAACCAGGATATAGCATTAATGCCTAGGGCATAAATAACTCAATGTTTACTCTACAGCATGAGAGTCAACGAGGCATAACTGAACTGTCTAGCCTGATGAATATGTGTGTATACAAAGTGTCTTGCTATATATGTATGTAGCTTTAGAAATATACAGTATGCCTGTAAGAGTTGTTCCCCCTGATTTGCTTTAGTATACGAATGTTTACCTGTATATAAGAAAATGACAGCCAAATTCAACTGCTAATTGTTGGGTGGCCTCTGAGCGTTGCGTCGCAACAGCTGGATAGCTTCTTCTCTCCCCTGTTGGATCAATATATCCCCACTCGTCCCCGCTCTCATTTTGTGTCTAATGCACTCCTTCTCTTGGTCATATTTGTTTGCCTCAGAGAGGATGAGGCTGAATTCTTCAGCAGAATGTTGTCGTCCTGCATGGCCTTGGAAATGTGGTCCTAGATTGAGTTTAGCTAAAATTCGGCCAGGACGCGAATCTCGTGTTTTTTGGCCTTTGTTCGGAGGCAGCAGGCTATAAATTTACTGATGACGGCTGCCAGCTCGCAGACGCCTGCAGCTGCTTCTAAACCGACCACGACAGTCACCGCAATAACTCTGGAGAGGAGGCCAATCCCCGATGCGCCTAGCCCTAGGCCGACGGCGGCGAGAGCTGTCTCAGGCGTTCTCCCCCCTGTGGTAGTTTTTGTACAGGGTGGCTCTGTTCTCTTTTTCCTTCTTCAGGCGATGCTCTATCTCGCCGATATGCTGGAGCCGATGACTCTGGGAGTCTGGCATAGTGTCTTGTTGATGAAACGGAGTATCGGTTTCAGTTTCATCAAGCATGGGATAGCGATCCATGTCCCCAAATAGGAACTTGTCAAGCTATGGGTGCTGTGATTTAGACGACTAAGTTTAATTGGGCCAAGATGCAGAGTTGCAAGCGACAACCCGCTTTTTGCGATCTGGTGGGTCACGCCCGACAGGCGAAAGTGTACAATTGGCTCCACCTCCCTGTCGGGTACGCGAATGTAGATGTATTAAAAGTCTCCATTTAATAACATCCATGAGAGGGATTAAGTCCTCTGGGCGGTCTGCAAGGACCTCTTCAATCAAAACAGTGCCACCTGACACAACAAGATGAAAATTAAATTCCCTGGTAAGGTTTAATGTGCCAGAACGGGCCCCTTTCGTTCCCAGCACATAGCCATGCAATGGACTATGATGTTTTTCTTGCGCCCCGGTGTAGGCTAGCATGCTCGCTCACATGTGGGTGTACTGGGGATGGGCCCCGTCGTAGTAGATCAAGCCCAGAGGCCACCGCTCGGGTGCACCCACCAGTGAGCCGCTTTTGCGGCAGTCATCTACCAGGAAGTCCAGTTCGCCCTGGTCTGTGATAAGGCGCCGCGTCATCCACTTGCAGCCCTGGGTGAACTTGCTGAAGACCGAACACTCCTGGTCTCGGCTGCCCAGGAGCTAGACGTTGCGCTGGGGCCTGAGAGCACTGAGCGCCTCTGTGACCTCGAGGTAGGTCAGGAGGCCCGTGGGAGCCCTTATCTTTCCATGGGGCCGGGACCATGAGGGGTTTTAAGAGCCGACAATCAAGGCACCAGTTGTGCCATCTGCATTGTCTGCATCCCTCCTCTGGCTGTCTAGTTGTAGCCAGGAGTGGGGCCCTTTGTGTGGCGATTTGCGAGGTATACACGTCATGTGAGGTGCGGCATTTTCCTCCCGATGACACCTGTTTTGTGGGGGTAAAAACAAAAAAAAACACGGAACGCCGCAGTCTGAGAGAGGAAGTATGCACCCCCCGTGAACAAGGCCAAAGAGGATATGGCCCTAATATCCTCAGAACCCAGGCATTGCTTCGGCATGTATATTTGTTTTTAGAGCTATATTTTTGGTAAATCGGGATATTGTTGCACATTTACCAGACCATGTGTTTTGGTTAATCTTTTTTGTATTATTTGGGTTTATTATGAATAAAATGATGAAATGAATACTCATTGTGAACTGAATCAGTATTTTTGTGGTACTCATCATGGGAGTCACGTTTTGCTGTCAGGGGAGTCAGGCTGTATTTATCATGAGTAAAATGATTTGGTTGTTATTTTTGTTGTCCACCACTACTATAGTAGGGGGGTCTAAGAAATGTTACTCGGCATCCGTCCATCACAAATGTTTGTGAACACGCTAGCTTGAAAACAAATTCACCGATCAACTTCAAACTTGGTATGTAGCTTCCTCTTATTAAGACGACGGATGGTATTACATTTCACCAAATTCCGTTAAACAGAATGGCCGTTATTACATAATTTTAGCATATTCATGCCTGTATGTGTTGTGAACATGACAAGTAGAGAATAAATTCACGGATTAAGTTCAAACTTGGTATGTAGCTTCCTCTTATTAAGACGTCAGATGGTATTGCATTTCACCAAATTCCGTTAAACGGAATGGCCATTATTACATAATTTTAGAATATTCATGCCTGTATGTGTTGTGAACACAATAAGTAGAGAATAAATTCCTGAATTAACTTTAAACTTTGAAGATAGCTTCCTGCTTTTAACACAATGGATTGGACTGAATTTCACCAAGTTCCGTAAAACAAGACGGCCGCAATTTCATTATTTTACTATATTCATTACCGTATATGTTGTGAACAGTATAACTCTGTAACAAATTCACAGATTAACTTGAAATTTTAAATATAGTGTCATCATATTAAGACAACAGATGGGATTGAATTTCATCAAATTCTGTAGAACAAAATGGCCCCCAATTCATCATTTTACCATAGACAATCCTATATGTTCTGAAGATGATAATTTTTAGATTAAATTCACAGATTAACTTGAAACCTGGAATGTAGCTTCCTACTACTAAAACATACATGTCGGATAGGATTGCATTTCATCAAATTGCACAAAGCAATATGGTCCACATTGCATAAATTTTCAATATTCACCCCTACATGATAATTTTGAGAACAAATTCACTAAATAATTTGAAACTTTTATGGTAGCTTCCCCTCATTAAGACAAATTTCGCAAAACAAAATGGCAGCCATTGCATAATTTTATTATATTTCAAACTTTGAAAATAGTTTCCTACGGTTAAGAAATCGATGGGATTGCATATCATTTAATTCTGCAAACCAAAATGGCCATCACTCAAATTCAGATATTAACTTCAAACTTCACTTTTTCTGTTAATACCGTATATGTAGATGTGGTTGTATTTCACATTGCATATCGCACCAAAATGGTGATAAACACCATAACCTTTACTCTTGGGTTTTTTGTAGAAAAAAATAGTTCTTAAACAAAAGTAGGAAAACATGATTTGACTGGGATTATGAGCATATTTTTTCCAAAAAAAACCTCTAGTAGTGGACCTGCTAGCTACTCAGCATGTTCACTTGGGGACTGAATACTTTCCAATTTCAACAAGTAAAACCCCAAAGTAATTTATTTGTAAATAAATTGATAGGTTTTGGGTTCGATTTAATATTTGAAATGTCTTTTTTTCAAAAAATAACGTGTGGTGTTACCAGACCCTCAAGCCGTGGTCGAAGTTAATGCGAGGAGAGTCTGGTTCATGCGAGACTATTAAGAGTGAAGGTTCCGTCAACCGCTTGAACATATCAACCTGGTAATAAAAACCGGATTTTTAAAAACCGCGTGTCACACGAAAACATGCTAAACGTATGTATTACTCAAAGAGCTATTTTGATATATATACAACAGATAAACATTGCGCTTGAATGACCAAGCTTGTGTATAGACCGTGTTGTTATAGATGCCTTCCAATGCATCCATAAGCAAACGGACACACTGGTGACCGACCGTGTTTTAGAACAATGACGTCAGCCCCGCCTGTTAAATTAACTAAATAACCGCTGTGCTTACTGGAATGCAAGTGCAATACAGATGTTTGTCTTTGAAAATATGCAATAAAAATAATAGATTTAGGTCGAAAAACAGTTGTCTTTCTGATAGGGGTGAAATATACACAATATAAATTAGTTACACAAAATAATCATGACTTTATTGCTGTGATTTTAGTGTTATTAATTGTCCTGTCATAAAATAAACCGGTTTTTTTTGTAAAGAAAAAAATTGTTCTGTCTATATTTAGGTTAACTCTGATGTCTGGCACGTCTCTGTTTTCGTGTCGAGTGGTCCAGTGTCCGGAACTGATGATGTCTACAATACAGCTTCTGTATAAAGATGACATGGTGGTGCTAGCACATCTTATTGGACATGACCAGTTACCTAGGAAACGACAGGTGAAGTATATTCTTGAACAAGAGAATCCGTCAATTATCTATATTACTCAGAAATAAAGACAAATAAGGAGGTACACGAGGTTTATATCAGTTGAAGAGAAAAGTAACCTGCTGACAGGAACCAGACGTAATTTTATCATTAAACATTTTTTGTCTTTAGACATATTGCCAAGTGACTCCAAACATGTGCTGTTCAGCATGTGCTATGATGTGTCTGGACAAGGGTGGCTATGCACAATTTCGTTAACCACTGGATTTCAGCTAAATGTAGACTCAACTATCCGATAAATAGATGAATTAATCACTAAATATTGACCAATATGTCAACTTATCAATCAATTGTTTCAGGTGAAGTCTGTGGACACCTGTCCGACTTTAGAACCACAGACACCTGAACGCCATGAAATAGCTTTTGTTGTCAAAAACAAATATGGAGATTGGGCCGTGTGTGTAGGTTAGTAACAAAATTTAAACACTGTTTGTTCAATATTGTCGGAATACGGAATACACTAAATTGTATCTTATTAACAACTTGTTATTCTTGCAATATAACCAATAATGTCTGAAAATCTGTTTAATGACAAATTTAATAACCTTGCAAACCTAAACAAAGCAAACTTACTGCCATTGTGTTAGAAGCACTCTCAGTATACATGTTGGTACTGTATGTTGTAGGGGTGGTTGAGGACGGTTCTCAAAAGAACAAAGATACCCCTGTTATTATAAAGGTTTTTAAGACAAAATCAAGGACGATGAATACGGTAAACTTGCCGAGGTCTTTAGATCCGGAAGGGGAGATTTCAGTGGACGGCATCAGTATCGATGTGTCTTCGGGCACATTTCGGGTCAGTGGAAGCCTCGAGGAACTCGCAGAGAAAATTGTGCTAGTGTTCGTGGTTTTCCAGCTCCATTTCATGGCTGTTACCGATCAGTGTGGACCTCCGGATAAAAATAAACCAGCAGCCACAAAGAATTCATTTTCACTGGCTATCGGCGCCGAGGTGGAAATTCCACGACAGCATTATTTGACCGAGTATTTTAATCAGTCAATTTTCAGTTCCACTAACGAACCGGAAGACTTATGTACCGACACCGGGGGCTCTCAGAACAGCCGAGGTTCGAGGGCAGCTCGGATGGCCACCTTTATGCGCTCAGATACAGTAGAATCGGAGGGAGACTGCCTGGAGAGTTTTTTCCTTCATGCTTGTGAAGATAGCCCACCTTCTTACTCTACATTGATTGGAGGTAGCCAAGCTATCAGTGCTGGAACCCCTGACGAGAATCCACGTTATAACCCTCTGGCGCACAGTTCGTCGGGTTCTTGCCACGGCAGCCAGACATTTTATATCGGTGACAGCCCGGACCCTGTGCCTTTAAGAGCTTGTACTCACCCACCTACATACGACTCGCTGAGCGACCTTGGGAGTGCTATGGAGGACCCACCCACATATTCCACGGTGCTGGAATGGGTGCGGACTTTACCAAATACTGAGGGAGAAGGAGCTAATTCAATACAGGATGATGTGCACACTAATGTGTCAAAATGACCTCCAACAAAACAAAGACCTATAACAGAAGACGAAGCCATTGTTTTGGAGGAAATATCTAACGGAACTTCGGCCCTGCAGGAAGTCGAACTTGGATATAGATTTTCAGTGTTTGTTTGTCTCTGCACCTCTGGTAAATCTTGAAGGCCGACTCCAGAGGTCAATGTCGCAAGCCGTTTCAATGTAATGGGCTTACAGAAAGGAGTGAACTCCCTTTAGTAGATTGCTCAAGAAAAACTTCCTTGTTGGTAACAATTATTAATTAAACGTTGTGAACTGTTATAAAGTTGTCCTGTACAACAGGCTGGTTAGCCGAGTGGTCATAGTGATCAACATTTCTATTAGTGATATGGTGCCATACTGATAGTCGCTGGTTCGATTCTTACTCTCGCTCTAATAATGTACAGTATGCCCTATAACGAGTCAAGAGTTTTCTTTATAATAATAAATATATACGGGTTGATGTTTTTAAGAAATCTTTTGAGACATAAGCACGTTGTGTCTACCCAGGACACGGTTGTGGTGATAGTATTATCTTGAGAAACTTATACACCTAGTGTAATTTTAAGAAACGAGAACCTTTAACTATGTCAGTGCTATGGTATCAATTACGAGGTAATTGCAACTTATAGTAAGTGGACATAACGTAATTTTAATAAAAATAAATGTATTGTTTTTTAATTTGGTCAATTAGTAGTACGTTGGGCAACGTTTTATCTTGTGCAGAGTAGTAGTTTATCCTCTCTAAATTTATCTTGATAATCGAGAGCGTATGTGCGATCATTGACAAAGTTTGTGTGAATATACGAAATTTTACTTTTAGGCTATTGGATCAATTGGCTTTCTATTAGTTTTGAATTTGGTTCTACAAGAGTGTACGAACTTTCACGAGCACTAGTTTACATCATTGTAAAATGTCCCTTGTATAACATGGTGTACTTTTAAACAGGGTGTTACACTGCAAGATAGGGATTTTGTGGGACCAACGTTAAAGGTTTTACTTACACATTTGAATTTGTAAATTCAGACGACTGACGTGAGTTAAGAATACGGTCAAGTAAAATTCACTCTCGTCACTTAGTCTGCATGCAATAAAGGGAATTACCAAAGATTATTTAAGATGCGAATCTGCCTGGCTTTCTAAAAACAAATAGCAGTTTTCATATAAAACTAATAAGAAATTCATATGGATAACCACTTCTTGGTTTATGGGTCACAATGTTTCAATCCCATTTCAAAGATCGTTTTCAAGTGTGAAAAACTTGAAAACGATCTCTGAAATGGGATTGAAACGTTGGGGCCAATAAACCAAGAAGTGGTTAACCATATCAATTTCTTATTAGTTTTATATTATCCAACTACTATATGCCACTTAAAGAAGTTTTCAGATTTAGATTTAAATATATAGAAATCAAATTTGTTCCAGTAAACAACTTATTGACATCTGAATTCCTTTCTATGTAATATTACAGGCAGCCTTCAGGCACCATGATCAAGGGAGGTAGCATCCTCTCTTTGATTCGCGATTATTTCCCTTTAGGTTGCTGTGGTCTGATTTAGTTGTATATAAAAGTGATCTCATTTCAAATCCGTTTGAAATTAAATATAATAAAATGCTATCTTTGGAAATATTCTCAAATGTATTTTTTATGTTCAAAGAACTGAAGTAAAGAGTGACTATATGGAATAGTTCGTATGTATTGCAGGCTCCATTTGTTGTGTATATTTCTTATAGACTACTTTTTTGTATATATGTATATATATAAATTTCCAACAAGAATGGACACAAACACAGCAAAAAACAAGGGAGGTGTTCTATTTTGGTAAGTTAATTTTCCTCCACTGACCAGTAAAGACATCCAGCTACTTTTCACAAAATCTGAACTGGACCAGAGGGCACGAGACTGGAGAAACACAAGACTCAATAGAAACTGAACACCACGATAAACAAGGGACGTACGATGAACTAAGGGTGCCAGTTTCCTCTTATTGAAATATTAGAAATATTGCTGTACTCCAGACACTGTTACGAGGATATTGTTATCGTGTAAATTGGTTGAACTTTCCACATACATGTATTACAATGGGCAGTCGTTAAGTTTTAATAACTGCAGTCTTTAGTCGTATTAATGCTCCATTTGAAGGTATTTAAGGGGGAAAAAGAAGTGGTAAATACGTATAGTTTGTACAACTATTGGGATGAAAGCGATTAGTTCCTTGCATGGTTTCATACATGTGGAAAGCCTCACCAAAATACTAAGACAATATTTAAGGGTCGTCTGGTATAGTTTTAATTAGAGCACAGGCATGCGGGCAATAAGACAAACGGTTAAGATTTCCTTGTTTTCAACGCAATTTCTAAGGTAGCTTCGTATTTTATTGGTCTCGAAGTCAGATTAACGGAGAACCAGTGCAGAAAGCAATAACAGCATAGCTGGTTTTGGAACCTCACGATGTATAAACATAATTTTCCAAATATGTTTCGAGACAATCGAATGCTACTTGCCTCCGAATTACACAGTTGTCGTACTCTAACAAAGTGACAATTCTAAACGCAGTTCGCAGACCTACATGTACCTTGAGATTTCATGCGGAGATTCCAGCTCTATGGTATCACCGAGCCATGTTTTCGCTGATTTTACCCAGTTTTTCGAGATTTTTATTAAAAAAAAGTTTACCGCATACATTTAACTCACAATCAAGTGTCGGAATGATATACTCCAAGAGTTGCCAAATCACAAGCTTGATAAATCCAAGAAAATACAAATTAAAAGAAGCATAGTTACTGACTTCCGTGTTGAGGTCAAGCAGAGGCAGATCCCGCAAATCTTATATACTGCCATTGACAATGTGCGTTAAAAAGATTAAAACGGGTAGATAGGTTGAATTAATTATATTCATGACGATAACGCGGTGCGAACGGTGTAAATGAAAGAGACTGATGTAAACTTATGTTTTGCAATAACTTTGACGTGGAAAAAGAACCAATACGCAAATATTTTAAGTAACAGCGACTACTGGAGTCATAAGTGGATATCACAACAATCCCTCAGATATGCGTAAGCAGCATTACAAAGATGGCTGATACACCATCACATGGTATTGGAACAGTCCGAAGCTGATAAAGGCGAGTTTATGCTACGCTCGAAAAATGTAGGCTACAACTAACCAAATGTGTAGGTCTTGTGAACAGACGCTGCGCGGGCTGTGGAAGTCATCAATGTATTACTCACACTCTCTATACCAGAAGATAATCTTACCATCTTGTCAATTTGTCCGAAAGATTGGATTTCTAAATTTGGAGGTTCAGTTTCTATGTGAAGAGGGTATTGAATATTTGCACACTTGATAAATTCAGCATCATTTGTTGGGTAAAAGACGAGGTTTTCAAACTTCGTTTAAAAATTGCGTTGTGGAATGGTAGCGTTGTGGAATAGATCACAACCAAACCTGCTTCAAAAATAATGAAAATTGGTTTTATTTTTTTTTTAATTTGGATTTAACATTGTACTTCAGGTTATTTCACTTATAGAATGGTGTGTCCGCATGAAACCGATAACTTTTTGAATTAATGGCTAATATCTTTTGATTAAATTACGATTCGATCATCGGCTGGGTGTTTAGGCATATAACTTGTCATTTGGAGGTTTTCAAATATTTCTACACGCGGTTATATATATATATATATATATATATATATTTAGTTAAGTAAACGCAACAAAACCAAAATATATACAATTTTGCCGCAACACGTGTTTACAAAGTATTGGGAAGTCCATCCGCCCGGTGATGCGACTAGTATCACTGCGCCCTGAAAGCTGGTTTCCGAAATATCGGACACCAGGCAAGATAGCTCGGCAATACCTTAGAGCTGGAATCTCTGTAGGTAGGTCCGCGAATAACGTTTAGAAGGACAAAGGGACCGGATCGGACAGCGTTATCTGCCGCTTGTTGGAGTCGTCCAGTTAAAAGAGAAAGACAACGGATTTTCGACCTAAACCTATTATTGCATGTTTTCAAAGACAACCATCTGTATTGCAGTTGAAATAGAATTAGCAGTCGTTAGTTAATTTAAAAAGCGGAACTGACGTCAATGTTCGAAAACACGGTTGTTCTATCTTCTATTCGTGGCGGTCATCCATTGCCTTCACTGGTGGATGCCTTCTTATTAAGCCGAAAGTGAGGTAGCTTTGTGAACATAGCAAATAGACAATATTGATGTACTGTTATTGGGCTATGAACCGGAAGGCGCCATCTTGGATAGCGACGTCATTTCCGAGCTCGCGGAAGTGCATTTTACGCTTTTCATACCAGCAAGAGATTTCCATTTCGTGTGGGAAACAGTGAAACACCACATAATTTATATATTTCAATGTGCAAGTGTTTCGTCTTCATATCCCATATCTTTCTTGAAGTTTCTCTAATATTAAAGTCGTTAGTGGCCATTTTCTTGCGAACACTCCAAAAGCGATTTCCCGTCTTGAATACGCGAGTACGACACGTAAATGGTTTCTCATTGGGCGAAAATTTGACAATACACGCCTTTAGACGCTATGACAAATTTTATCGAAATGTGACCACTATATATCTTTAAATTCAAGTGGCAAATTCTCTTGCGAAAAGGGATTCAGTCCAAGACGCGTAAATTAGACATGAACAGTTTCTTATTTGGCACTTAAAACCGGATTTTTTAAAACCGACGTCAACTGATTATATGCTGAACGTATGTATTATTCAAATAGCTATGTATACAACAGATTAACATTGCGCTTGGAGGACCGAGCTTGTGTATACGCCGTGTTGTTACAGAAGCCTCTCAACGCAGCCATAAGCAAACGGACACTGGTGACAGACGGTGTTTTCGAACAATGACGTCGGTCCCGCCTGTTAAATTAATTCGTCTTTTTGAAAATATGCAATTAAAATCAGTTTAGGTCGAAAATCAGTGGTCTTTCCTTTCAAGTAGCCTCATTGTATGGTCAATTAGATGCTATAGTGGCGGGGCGGGAATTAAGAACCAAACTAAACTCCAATAGTGATCAGTTAGCCGTAGCTTTTGAAGAGAGGGCCAAGATAAACAAACATTGGCTATAATGTTTGTCCCAGGACTCCTGCGAATGCTAAAAAAGGTTCAGCTTCTTAACAGTGCAAGAGAGGTCAAGAAAGAAAATCTAACCGGAAGAATTGTCCAGTCGCGGACACCGATGCATGTATAGGCTTGTTTACAATGTAATCCGTACATTTATAACGGTTTTTTTTTTTTAAGGAATGAAACTACAATCAGTCGTGTGTGGAGAGTTTAGGGTATCGAGAACAATTAGTGCCGATTTTGGTAAAAGGCTTAGAGTTTAAACTAGCGCATTTGTTAAAAATTTAAAAAAAACCCAAAAAAAACCGAAGACCCCGTTCAGACCCTGGAATGCAGTTCATAAACTACTTAGAGTCTCGCACGTTATCTCCGCAACGACAGTCTGCTACACAGCAATCAATCGTGAAAAAAAATCTTATTGTAAAGACATTTATGCCCCTTTGGATGATGTTGGTTTAAGTTATCTAGACCTCAACGTGGTTTGAAAAGAAAGTGTTCTGGTGAAATTACAGGCTACTTGAAACTGTTTCAGATAAAAAAAAAATAAATAAAAACACCCAGCGGTTATTCTGCCACAAACTTTATTGCCTAGTTACATGCAGTGTATAGAACGAGGACATTAATATCCGCCCATTACCCTATCTGCATCTCCGTCATCGATATATACAATGTTCACATCGTCATAATTTCTTCTGTTCACACGACCAACGTTCCTATCATCGTAGTTCGTTCCCATCACTAGATCAGCGTCTTTATCATCGTTATATGCAATGTTCACATCGTCAGAAGCTCTTCTGTTCACACGACCAACGTTCGTATCATCGTAGTTCGTTCCCATCACTCGATCAGCGTCTTTATCATCGATATAGGTCCGTCTGCTCATACCATCCACATCTTGGCTCTCGTCGTTTCGTTGGTCCATGTTGCGAGCATAGTTACGCCAAGTGACGTCCGGCTGTTCTAGGCCGATCATGGGCACAATTTCCCGTTTCTCTTGTGAAGGATCTGAAGACCAAAATCAAAAGTGTGGGGACAGGACATTTCAATTAGAAAAAGAGTTGTGGTTCTTAAAGCAAAAAAAGAAAAAGAAGTTATTTTGTAACCATCTAGCTTTTTACGCAAACTTTGGAATAAATCCGGGCAATGGTTTTCTTCACATTAAGTCAGGTGACCGAGACACAGCAATGTGATGATTGTGTAATATTCTTGTCTACTATCAGTAATAAAGGACTTCACTATATACAACAAACGGATTCAAGAAAGCAAATTTAAATAAATTCAAGCGTTTATTTCCAGGTTTGAAGACAATAAACGCGAAATGTTAGAACTTGCCCGTTTCAGGAATGTCGATTTCATCCATAATCCGTATTAAGGAGATTAGGCTATCCACGTTACGGACGGTCCTTATAACCAATTCGGTGTGAGAGACCAATTTATCCGGTTTGGATTGATCTGTATCAACAAATACAAAAGCTTTAAATCAAAACTTAAAACGAACATATCCGATTTTTGTGTGTGACTTTGTTAGCCTATGTCTGTGGCAAAGACCACAACATGGGTAAAACGCCATATGGACATTCTATACCAACCGGGTGATTATCCGTCCCTACCCCAGGAATATATTTTCACCAATTCCCCCCATTTGAAAAAAAAAAAAAAAAAAAATTTTTTTTTTAATACTTTCAGGTTTCCAAGTAAATTAATTTTAATAAAAAGCCAGATGCACATTTATAACAAGCTACATATGGGAGATAGGCAACACTTAGTGATATGAACGATTTTTACACCCGAATCGCTAGATGTAAATGAAACTCCAATCAGTTGTAGGTAACTTAGGGCATATTAAATTGGGGAATTACAAAACAGGTCCGTTACAGTGAAACCTTTAAAAAACAGAAACCATTTCGGACAATGGTTTTAAAATAAACCGAAATCCCCATGTATCTATAGAGTTAAGGTTTAATCTACTTTGTGAAACTTACCAGTGGGAATAATGCAACATTACCTGTGAGAGCAGCTTCTGATTTGAAAGCTAGAGCCAATTTACTGATCCGATTACGAACACATTTAACAGCTTCTCCCAATTCAGACGGCAATGACTTTCCATCTACAATAGAAGGGGAACAAAAATGGTAATTTCTATTTGGAAAACTACAGATTAAAAAAAGTGGGAATTTAAAAAAAAAAAATTTGTAAATATATTTTAGGTAAAATGACTGCAAGCAAAGTAAATAAAAAAACCGGTTACCTTTGCGGGAGACGCATCGGATAAGGTTTACTGTGCAAGGGGTAACCATAATATCGTCTAAGGCCATGTTGTCTATAAGGAGAATAGCAATTCAGAATTACATTCGGTCTCGTAAAAAGGACAATTAAGTTTCAATGGCAGCTAATGACCAGGCAGTCTGTATTTTAACGGAGAACACAGAACCGTATAAATTTAATGAAGGTTAAGTTGGAGATTTTATAATCACTTCCGGTAATAACGGCTATAGCCCTACCCCTAGATTCAGAGTCTTCTAAAAAAATTGTCGAGAATGGGTTGTTTCGAGTGAATACAAAGCGGATAAAAAATAAAAAGACCGGTCAAAAATGTCCACAGAAGTAGTTTTAACATACCATCTCGTTTGGAACGCTGACTGGAGTCCAGCTCGACAGGCGCCTTAAATAAAAAAAAAAAAAACAAGAACACAAGAGGGTAGATGAACGATTTCATCATTAAAATGAACTGGTAATGGGGAAAAAAATATGTTCTCGTAAAGACATGTAATGCAACCAAGATCAAGGACGTTTCGTTTTTAGTGAAACTACATTATATCGGTTAAAAGAGTTACCAACTTCTTAAAAAAAAAAAAAAAAAAAAAATGCAAAAACTGGAGGTTTTTTTTAGCAATAACCAATCCTTGGATCGCCAGAATCATGTAGATAGTCTACGTCGTAAACCAGTGAACTGGGTTAACATTCTGTGAAAAGGTCCCTCTGATCAGATGCTAACCATGGAGCAGAGACCTCACTTGTAAGGTCTCGGCAGAGGGCCAGTAATGTGCGGCTTCTGTGTTCGTTATTGCAAGTTTCTCAAAAGGCCCGTCTGACAATATTTCTTCACAGTTTTAACATTAACAGCGAGGGTCATACAAATTTGGACAATTCAGACCAAAAAAAAACAACAAAAAAACAAAAACAAAATCAACTGGGTATGGGTTTTTACTACTGTCCAGGGACCTCTTTTTCCAACTTACCGAATACACAACAACAATCAATGAAACACTGAACAATACAAGCTTCATACTTGGGTAAAATGGCGGACGGATATTCAGGACTGGACGCAGACACGACTGGATAGACGGCGGTGTCAGCAATAAGTGGCAATAGTGAACAACTGCTCGAGCTTTAATAAATCCAGCAAGACAACACAAAGCCAATGAAAGGGTTTGAGAGATATCACGTTTTATACACTGAAGTTCATCCATTGTAGATGAATGGTGGCTCAGTTTGCATCAACTTACTATACAGTGTGAGACATTTGGTGTCGTTCTACATGCATGACATTACGAATGGAACAAAGAAAAACGCACAGACATAAAATTATATAAAAAACAACGAACGAAATATATACTGATGAAATCAACATGAAGTTTGTTACGTGAACGGAATCATTCTAAACATTATGGTGGATATTCTATAACTCTAAGGTATCACCGAGCCATCTTGCCTATTTCGGAAACAAGGTTTCAGCGCGCAGTGTTACTCGTCACATCACAGCGTGAATGGACTCTTCAATGCTTTGTAAACGACAACACGTGTTTGCGCTTTATCTGTTATTATAAAATGTGGCCTTTTGAGGTAAAAATGTCTATACTTTGGTTTCGGTTCTGTTGAAGTTACGTATTAAAATAAATAGACTCGCCTGTACAGATCAATAAACACCTTATGTTCTTTTTATCGTATAAGTAAAATAACCTGAAGTACAGGTTAAATCCAAATTAAACAAAATAAAACCAATTTCAATATTTCATTGTTTTTTTTTAAAGCAAATTTGGATATGACCTGTTCAATTAATACTGTCAGACACTACCATTCCACAATGCAATTATTATATGAAGTTGTACAACATCAACGTTTACCCAACAAATGAGGCTGAATTTATCAAGTGTAAAAATGTTCACTACCCTCTCTCCTAACATAGTTACCTCCAAACTTGGAGCCCCGTGAGGGAGCGGGTGGGCCATGGCCCTGCAGAATATTCCCTCGGCTTCCTCGGTCGATCGTAAGAGGCGAG
>JAQQZZ010014199.1:0-11422 GCA_030265115.1 Mopalia vespertina | reverse complement strand
AGAATTATGATTATTTTACCATAAAAACAAACCGAATTGTGCACAATATAGGCCTGATTCATCTAATCAATTCTTTATTTTTCAAACGCACTGAGGCTTGTCTGGCTCGGGTACTAGCCCATCTAGGTGTCTAACGAATTGAAAGAACCGATGAATAAAGTGAATTGCCACTGACCAGTAAAAAAAGTATATACGAAAGGTAAAATATGACTTGATGAAATGAAATTATACTAAGTCATATTTTGTATTACCTATATTTGTTTGAGTGGGGTTTAACGTCGTACTCAAGGGTATTTCACTTATCTGATGGCGGATTGTGCATTTCTCACTATGCCTTGCTTTATGCAAATACGTTGGAAAACAAGAGAGGAAACCTTATACCTCCCCCCTCTCCATCCCGGTGATTGCCGGAGCCACTCATATATACCTGTTAGCGACCGAGGCACTCGAACCCGTACAATAAAGTTGGATTAGAAGGCCGACACGCTAACCACAGGCTTCCAGAACGTAGACAAGTGGAAGATCGTAAACCAAGCAATGCTACACGCGCAATGGTTGACGTCGTTGTACAGAAGCCAAGACGTGATTATACGCATTAAACCTAAAAAACAATAACGTTATAAAATGAATGAATTCCAATGTAAACGGACCCCTTAATGATGAACCCGCAATTATCTGTTAAAGTAGCGACAGCGGAATACAATTGCTATTTGGATAAGTGGTCGATTAAATAGTCCGTATAGCATCCTTCAAATAATGAAGCCGTCACCGAAGACTGAATGGAATTGTTTCGTACGTGTATTCAGTTGAACAATTCATATGGCTTTGGCTTTGTGCTGTGAGTAAGGCATATTTTAACAATTCAGTATAATGATATAATGATCGCCTTGAGGAGAGAGTATAGACCAATACCCTCATAAATTTGAGTGACCATTGGCGAATTAAACAGCAAGTCATACAATATAACATGACATTTGGCTCCTCCAACACCGAACGTGAAGTCTTACATTTCTATCGGGCCATATGCCACTGTTACCTTTCAATTTCAACGATAAGTTGTCTTTTCCAAACATTAAGAAAATGTTATTGTTGGAAACAAAATGCCTTGCTTGGTAAATTTCTCTTTTCACCCAGTGTTTATAATGTCATAATCTTTTTTTGTATTTTGTGTTTCAAAACCATTGTCATGTAGATTGGGTGTAAGCTACATGCGGATCTTCACTGGTTAATTTCTATCTATTTGAAATATCAGTTTGCAGAATGGTTATTATAAATCCATATCTTGTTTGTTATATATTGATCACATACTTTCGATATCATGCACATGGTAATTGCCGTCTCACATAACAGCTAGAGATTCAGATCAGATAAGAAACTTGTATGTGGGAGTTTATCTAGAACGGGAGATGATTCATCCGTTTTAATTAAGCGACATCCCTGTGTCATTGTGATCTATTAATAAAAATAGTACACACGGCAGTAGTCTGGTCTGTTTATAAAAACAAGACAGTTTTGTAGACACACGATTTCGCAACTTTGATTAAAAAGGGTGTCACGAAGTTAACCCTACATGCTATGTAATTCCCATACAAAATCCACGGGCGGTTGTAGGGAGCTTCTTGTTGTCCTGGTGCTGTCAGAGCTGAAGGACAAAAGACGATGATGTGTATGTATTGCCATTCTCCTGTCCTGTCAGTCTTAGTTAATAGTAACGTCGAAAGCGGTTTCCTTCACACATTTGGTTGCACGCCGTCAAATGGGTGAAATGACCCTAAGCAAACATACGACGTAAAACCCTAATCAATTCAATCCCATATATACGGGTAGGCCTATGTATGAACGTCATTCTATTGAAAAATAATGGACCAAACGAGGTCATCGACGGTTTCATTGTGAAGTGAGTAAATATGATTGTTCAGCTACTTTAAACCACTTACTAACGAAAAGCTTTATGGTCATTGACTTCCCTCACAGCCCAATTATTAAATCAAACAAAAATATGATATGCTCTGGGAAGACTTAAAGGGTTGACCAACCGATGATCACCCTGGTTTCATATCGACAGATTGTAGAAGACATTTAATGCATTGCCCTTTTTCACAAGTTGGTCAAAGCTGTTAAGAGGTGACTAACATCACCCAGTTAGCTGTGGTTATCTTACTATAAATGCTTCACGTTGCGTCATTCAGATGCCCTAGACAGAAAATTAAATAAATGGAATAAGTAAAATCATTTGAAAACTCACGTTGGCCTAATATACGTTAAAAACATTATAAACTCCTAGATCTTACCCTAAAACCCATTTCTGTCAACCGACTAAACTGTATAAAAATGTACAATGACACTGCGTAAAGCGCATTAAGGTATAGGACATACAGTTTACACAGATACGACTAATGCCGCCATTATTCCATGTCGGCTGCATTTGTAGTGACGAAATGCATTGAAATACACACTGGTAATACATTAAATGCTATAAATATATACAAATAAATATGTGCATACCTCTAACGAAAGCGAACCTGCTATGTAATAACAGGGTCAACAGGGCGCCGATACGGTGTCGTAATACAACTTTAGCTTTTCGTAGTTCGCGCTGACAAAAGTTAACCATGTCGAAACTATACTAAATACTGCCGTACAATTTCTCGAATGGGTCTGGAAAAGACGAAACATTCGACTGACTTTAATTTTTGAGTGCGAAACATAATACGCGAAATTAACATTCTTTCAAACTTCTAAAATCGTGCAGTCCCGCGGCCGTGGTTTAGTGGTAGCGTGTGCGCTTACTAATCCTACTCCAATTTACCGTCCACAGGATCGAGTCCGTCTGTCGACCATCAGGTATATGAGTGAGTCACACGATGTGGCTCCGGCAATCGCGGGGGTGGTTTTTACAAGATTTTCTCCCGGTTTTCCACCGTAACGAGACAAGGAACAGTGTGAAGTGGACAATCCGTCGTCATATAAGTGAAATACCCTTGAATACGACGTTAAACCCTAAACAAACAAACAAACAAATCTACAATCGTGCCCTTTCGCAAAAAACACCGTCTACCAGAAAAAGTGATAACTGCCATGTATTTGACAACTCTTTTACAGTGAAGACTGTTCTTTCTAAAAGGGTATCGGCTCAACGCATTTGTTCTCTTAATCATTTTGAAATCAAGTAATGGTTTTGGGAAATACATAGTTCTTATTGAACGATAGTTGTCTTGACGCAGCCGTATATGATTGAATTATTAACAGTTTGTGGCGAACAGACAGACATGCGTCTACAGTATTCGGTGGTATATCCCTGATTGTTATGTCGGACTAAATCCCAAATAGACTCTTGCTATTGTCATACACGTTTTACTAAATTCTGTCCTCTATTATGCCGGTCATCGATTGCCTCATTGTGAAATAGGACTGGCCAAGTATGATTATACCACCTATCCCCGTAAATCCGGAAACCCGCCTATTATGTGTGCCACAAAGAAAGCAAATTCCAGTAGAAATGAATGGCAGTGAGTTACCTCTTATCAGGAGGTTTTCATTCATTGGTGGATTTGCACACGAAAACATATGTATCTCGTTCCTACTGAAGTGAATGCTTTTCTTTTTAAACAGTTTCGGAAAATGTCTCATTTCAAGAACATTTTGGAAATTAATTTGGTTTGATGACGTTTCATAAAGTTTTACAATGGGGTTCAAATATGTGAGCAATCTATTGTTTGTGGCTTTATATTAATGGTACTGTAATCTCTGGTTATATTCCGGTGAAAATATATGCAAATGCAACTCCGATACATGATATGTAAATTGACAAATATGCCTGCTGTGTGAGTAATTATTGCACAGAGTGTCACGAACATTCATATCTAAAGACAAGAGCAATGTGAAGATTGCATAATACGCCTGTCCATTATCATCAGTATTGTATGACTTAACCATATACAACGGACAGATTCCAGAAAGCAAATTCTAACAAGGCAAAAAGTGTTTTTATTTTTTGATTATTAAGACATATAGTATTCGGGCATTATTAGCGTCAACAGGTGAGATAGGTTACACAGAGGATGTAACTACCGGCAAGGTTTGACAAAACACGGACAACATTTAAGGAAGATGTTACAAAAATCGGGCAACAGTAAAGCAATATATTGAGTGAAAACAAATCGACCAATCAGATTGCAGTGTAGCAATTAATTTGGCATGGTTTTGGTTCACTTTTGAACTTGACCTCCGTTTTCATATGCTGTTACTAGTTAGCGCGTTTGACAAGACTAGGACAACATTTTACCCAGATATTGAGCGGAAATAAATTGACCAATAAGATTGCAGTACGTTACCTAATTATGCACAGATTACGCTTAGCATCGAACTTGACCTTCATCTTCATAGGTTGTAGCTAGTAACCAAGTTTGAAAACTCGGACAAAATTGCGAAAACTGTTAGAAATATATAGAGTTGAAACGAATCGACCAATTAGTTTGCAGTACACTAATTCATTTTGCACGGGTTTCGTTTTATTTGGAAGTTAACCTCCGTCTTAATAGGCTGTAACTGTTGAGTAAGTTTGACAAGAATCGGACAACATTTTACCAAGATATCAGATTGCAGTACGTTACCTAATTATGCACGGATTACACTCATCATTGAACTGGAACTTCGTCTTCACAGATTGTAGCTAGTAACCAAGTTTGGTAAAAATTGGACAAAGGTTAAGCAAGATATGGAGCGGAAACTGTAAGAAATATACATATATATAGAGTACAAACGAATCGACCAATCAGATTGCAAAATAGTAATTAATTTTGCACGATTTTTGCTCATTTTCGAACTTGACCTCCGTCTTCATAGGTTGTAATTGTTGAGTAAGTTTAACAGGAATCGGACAACATTGAACCAAGATATTGAGCGGAAATAAATTGACTAATCAGATTGCAGTACGGCTCTTAATTAAACATGGATTACACTCCGCGTCGAACATGACTTGGGTCTTCAAAGATTGTAGTTAGTAACCAAGTGTGGTAAAAATCGGATAAAGTTTAAGCAAGATATTGAGCGGAAACTGTGATATGACTTCGCCCGCCAACAGGAATACATAATACACACTGTCTTACGACAGGCGTATAAACACAACACTGCACTGGGCTACTGGAAATAAGCTGAACAAAATATTATATATTCGTTCCTGAAAGATTTTTGTGTATGACATAATCTTCCGGATCATTAGTATGCGTTAGCTAGAATTTCGTATCCTGGTACTATTTATTTCATTTCAAGCTGCATGCATGAACAAACACAGTGTGCTGACAATGCCAACTGAAGCAAATATATTGGCCTTTACTGTAGGATAAAACAGCTTACATTTTCCCATTGCGTTCCTTTGTGCTACAAGAAAGTCTAATACCGTAATATTGATTTATGAGATTCTCGGCTTTGAAAAGCTGCAGTTAGAATTGTTTCGATAGAGGGTTGAAGAAGAGGTTTTGTCCTTGCTTCGGTAAAACATTGTCATTTAGTTCTGATTGTGGAAAATATGCTGGGTGAAACTCACTGCAGGAATGTGCTCTGTCCAAGTTCTTTATAGATTTAAAAAAAAGAGGTAAAGTTTAATAGCTCAATATTTCACAACTAAGATAAATGATTTGTTCCGGAGGCATTTCCTTATAAGAAAGATTTCAAGACATGGAACCGTAATCCTTTCCTCGACGAGTAGTCATGCTGTTTGTCATATTACCTGTAAAAAAAGAAACTTGATCCCATAGGACCGTATGGACGGCAATACATCCAGGAACTCATTAATTATTTGGGAAACAAGCCTAATATAGGTCACAATCAGGAAGACATCGTGTACTTAACGGAAGTTAACTAATGTGACGGCCGGCGTGCTAGCCCAATGAGTGAAGAACGTCACTGGGAACAAGCTATGATAAGAACAATAACAAGATCCAATACTCCATAAGCAGATCGGCGTCGTGCTGCCCCTAAGCTCACAGTAGCTCCCCTTAGCTCTGAGAGCACCAGGTATAAAGGAAAGTAACTCCGACCGCTCGTTCGTCTGTTAAAAACCTACTACATTTTTCATGGGAATGACCGGCGATAGTACGTTGATTTCAAAATGTAATTGCAGACGGATTGATTGCAGATGACTTATCTCACGACATTAATAACGTGGCTGCTGAAAAAATTTCTAAAGTTTGTTGTTAAATGTTTATCTTCCGGAAAAGTTAGCTGTTACATTTAACACCACGTGACCATTGTGTTTCTATCTTACGGGACAACGGTATATATTGTTTCATAAATAGTTTCCATTATTTAAAACGCGGTTCGTGGTCACTTTCGCTGTAATGTATACCTTGTCTTACAACCACGAAAGCATGTGGTTTGGACTGTAAATACGATAAATTAAAAAACAGCTGTATTTTAAGTTAAGGAGAATTTGACATACTCTTGTAGCATGCATATTATTTTACGCCACGTTGATAATTTCTGCATTGTTTGTAGCAAAACCCCACACTAGACGATCGCGTGACCAGTCGCATCTGGCAAGATCGAAATGACCAATTGATCGACACAAATAAAGGCTATCAATGGCAGTGCAACGACTAAGTCGATCTAATGACTAACTGTACATTGTTGATTAATGACCATTGTATCGAGCTGAGAAACTTTCCCTGCCAAGTGACAACTAGTATTAACCTCGTATTGTGATCCTAACAAAAATCAATAGAAAGAGAAAACCTCGGCTATTGTACTTACGACAACTGGGCTGGTGTGGATTTTAAAGCTCTTTTTGTTCTGTCCAATATCTTAAAGATTTTCTTCATTTCATATACATAGATTGCTCATACGCTATCGTTTATCCGCCATCGAATAATTAGGTACAATCTAAACATTGGGTGAAACAAGACATGCTTTTATTGCCCTGTCTAGAACAAAAACTGTGGCAAGAAACAAAAGCACAGCTGGGACAGTGTTCTATCACATTTAAAAGTAAAACGGACAGAAATACCAATGCTGTGAACAACAAGGTTATCTCAGTCTATTTTCTTGTTCACGGGGATAAACAGATACAAACCCATTAAAGTGTGTACAATAAAAGTGTGCGAATAGTGAAACACTTGTATACAAGCCCCAACGGTTGCTCAACACAAAACGCTGTGCTAGAGAAGGTGGACCTCATTAAATGTACACGTACTATCTTCCATAGACAATTGTAAAATAAATACAATTCTCTTGTTTATTTTATAATTAGAAATACTGTAGGGATAAAACATTTTCCCATTGCGTTCATTTGTGCTACAAGAATGGCTGATACCGTAATATTGATTTCTGAGATAGTCATAACTTCGATTTTGAGTCGTATAAGTCGTCGAAATTAATGTCAAGCAATCGCAGCGTATGGATTCGTGTTCAATATTTACTGTTCGGCATTTAGTGCTGCATATGTTGGTTAAATATGTTTGAGCATGGAATACAGGTCAGCGAGATTTACCCTATCATGTGCAACTATTTCGGACATATTTTTACAGATCATTTAAATAAAATCGTAGTAACTAAATGTTTTAACCACATCATGGTCAGTTTTTTTAAAATTAATTTATTCCGCTAACGGATAACTTTTTTTTCGTCTTTCATTGAGCAAGTAACTATAAGCATCAAGCCATATGTTGCATTTCAATCCATTTACATAAGCACGATAAATCAACAGACTCGAACGAAAATAAGTCGTGCTTAATTGAAATCCGATATATTTAATTCAACATTTGCAGCAACAATTATCAAGAAAAACAAAATGGGTGTCAGTACAGCAATACGCTGTAAAATAAACAAGATTAATGGAACATGAGATTTCGAAATGATGGAGTGCTCCAAAATCATTCATTTCTCAGTATGTTCCTTGTAAAACCGCATAACCCTTAAGACTATTTGAAAAGAAATATTACTTGGGCATGTGTAATTTGTGGGCCAATATTAGGCATAAGTAACATTTAAATATATACCAAGTGACAGTCATTTCTTCAATTTACACTGATCAACTGTTTGATAATATTTTTATTTTGCGGCCTACTCTCTTAAATAAAACAGAATGGTTAATATTTGAACAGTTCTTGTTAATCGGACTTTAGAGAAGACATGCAAGAGTCCAATCAGGATATATTATAAACAGGGTCATTGGTTTTGACATTACTATAACATTGCAATCAGTTACGAGGAACAGTATTATGATGATAATGATCATTGCCATGTCCAGATAGGAAATAATTACAGCCTAATTTGAAATGAAATTAAAACTTCGAGGCTGGAAACTGATACGGAATGAAGTATGTAGTGTAAAACAAATTAAAGATATTATGTTTTACGTCGCGTGTTAAAAGTAATCTTTTAAAAGTTGATATGACCAGCAAAGCGAGATAATCAACGGATATCGGAGAAAGGCGAGCTAATATGTCGATCTGATAAGCATCTCCTCAGAAGTGATTAACGATTCAGCTAAACTAAAGGACATACGACTGTCGACACATATGAAAGTTATATTGTCGGGTACCTCAGATTACAACTCACTCACTGATGGGGCAATGGTAATAAACATCCAACGAGAGAGGGGTTAATTTATCTGTAAAATCCCGCATACGTTACCCGCTTAAATGAGCTACAGTTTAGTTAAATGGAAAAGTCATGGTGCCACCATGATCAATAACCTTAGTTTAGCAGACTTCATCTAGGACTCAGAGCAATTTCCCCGGTTTGTATTCACAATACGTATAAAGCAGTGTTTGGAATAGAAAGCTCTTATATCACTTGTGATTGGTCGATAAATATTTGTTATCGTCCTCAAGGGTAATTCACTTATAATACGACGGTGTTGTACCAAAGAGTTAACTCTAACACAACGATAATGGGAAGTATTATACATAAATGCTATTTTAAAAAATTCATATTCTTTCTATGCTGGCATCATAAATGCACTTCAGTCATATCATACAGCCTTCGCCAGAGAATCTACGTTTTAATGGTTTTATTCTTTTTTGTTGATAAATATAAATATGACTTGGTAAGTTAAAATTTCATATAATAAAATGTATAAATACTTGTGTAGACACCAAGTACTCTTTGTCCATGTCCAATGACTTTGACTGGCCCTATGCCCGTTATTGCTATCTGCGAAGCTCATTCACACATATATACATACATGGAGAAAATCGTCGTCTTCACTGGGGTAGAATTCGGGACTCGTTCTGCCATGAGCCTCTGTAGCTCAGTCGATAGGGTGTTGGGCCTGTAACCCAAAGGTCCCGGGTTCGAATCCCGGTGCAGGCAAGCACATTTTTCTCTCTTCATTTATTCAATATATACATACATGCATATTAAGGTTTAAATTGCAACTCCTTTCTAGAGATGCCCTCTGGCTAAGGGCAGTTTGTTTGAAGAGTAACAGTGCTCTCTGGAGAAAGATTCTCCATTCTAGAGAATGGTTCGTGCCAAGAACGTGAGTTCTTCATTGATTAGAAACCTTACAACTTATGGTGAAACATGTCAAAGTCACTACACAATGAAATACTAAAACGTATTACTAGTCATAGGCTAGTTGTGTTTATCACAATGGAAAATAAGACACATCACTATGTGTATACAAGCAAGCCAGTTAGTCATATTCGAGACGAGACAACCGACAAACAGAGTTAACATAATTATACACATCAATGCGAGGCTGTACCGCATACAGATATCAAATACTCGAACCTAATCCAGCTTTATTGCTATTTGAAAGTCTGTCCATGCACAATATAGAGCAAATGACATTTAAATCTCGCGCAAAAACTACTTAAACAATATTGTTATTCATATTGTTTGATAGGTGTTGAACACGTTGTGCTCAATGTTTACCGGTTGGCAACATGAATAAATCTCATTAAAACATCCGAATATCTAGGTTTCGTTCGCCCAGTGGCGTCTAGGTTGGTTTCCTTCACCCATTGATTTGATTGATTGATTTGTGTTTTACGCCATGCTCAAGGGTATTTCACTTATATGACGGCGGTGTATTCCAACAATAATTGACACTAGCACAACCAAGATGTGAAGCGGTTCCATAATGTTGGAAAGTTTCCTCGAGTGCTAAGTAAAGACAGCATTGCTACTCTTTAAACAAACTGCCCTTAGCCAGAGGGCATCATCTTCACCATGTGAGTGACATAACCTTAAATACGCCGTTAAACCCCCATCAATCAAACAAACAAACAATATTTCGGTCATGTATCGGAGCTTCCCTAGTCAGCGTGGAAATGCCCTTTTTCTTTTACTCAGATAACCAGAATCAAATTGGATGGGAGACGTATGCGTTCAAGCTACCAAAGATGTTATATGCTCAGTACACCCCCTCCTCCTTATTTAAACAGAGATGTAAACTAGAGGAAGTCACGTGTTCGCCACGGTCGCTGTTGTCTGAAAAGCCATTCAATTAAGAACTTCGCTGATTAATGGAGATAGTGCTTGATTGTGGAAGAATGTACTAAAAGCAATCTGAAAATCAAATCCACTCATTCGACTTCAAATTATTATTATTATGGGATGGTTAAAACACTTTAAGGCTTTGCTCCAGTAGTTTCATATATATTATATAAAACGTATGGTAGCATGTTTTTTGTGATTCGTTACCTTGTATTTAAGCACTGTGTCTTTAAGATTGGTTAACTAAGAACGTCTTCTTCAAATCCGATTTAATTTACTATTCAATCTATATTTCCAGAGCCAGATTATTAGAATTGCCGAAACAATAAAACACATTTTTAGGTAATTTATCGATAAAAAACCCACGTTAATTTAGTGCCCTCATGTCAGTGTTTTCGTAGAGAAAGATTCGCAGCTTTTACCTGGATAGAACTTTGTGTGGATTCGGCAGTGAGCCTCTGTAGCTCAGATCGCTATAGTTAGCGGCCCTCCTAGCAAGCGACCAGAGATCGAATCCCTGCTAGGGGCATTTCAATTTTCTGTCTCTATATTAATATTCTATTGTTTCGCACTAAACGTTTCGCAGCTATAACATGACGTCGCCCTTTGTCGTAATATAATGTTATAGTTTACCAACACTGCACTGCGTGGCTAAGGCTATAACATGACGTCGCCCTTTCTCGTAATATAATGTTATAGTTTACCAACACTGCACTGCGTGGCTAAGGCTCCTCGTGTTTGTCAACAATTAAAAAAAGTCTACCTGAATGCAGCGCTTCTTATTACCGACTATGGAGGGAGATTAGCTCTTTTCAACAGTATCAAAACACTTCAAATTTTATAGTTATGCTTGTGTGCTTGTGTCATATATGTGAAATGCCATTAAGCACGGCGTAAAACATCAATTCTAATCCAATTTAGTTTGTATCTGCAATCTGATTGGCTGTTGGGTTAATTTTGGGACCGTAAAACCTAGGAT
>JAQQZZ010014188.1:0-11423 GCA_030265115.1 Mopalia vespertina | reverse complement strand
TCATTATATTTTCAAGGGAGATAATGCAATAGTAGAGTATGATAATATTTAAGACATAGCGGACATCATAGATTTGGCTAACAAAGTAATAATGCTTATATGTGAGCCTGTTTGGCCACCATATCATTTAGAGTGGTTCAGACTGCAGTTAATCGTTTAAGTAGTATCTAACGCCGTGCCCGTTTATTATTGGCTGTCTGAAAAACAACTTTGTCGGTAACCAATCAAAGGCTGTATGCAGATTTAGATCAGAAACCACTAATAGAATATTTTGATTGGATGTTTAACAGTTAACCCTCACATGTTGTACTAATTCGTGAGAAACGGTGATGGTTTTAACAGAGGATAGAGAGAAATATTTTATATATAGGCCTATCCGATGATTAATGACAGTAGCCGAAAAATAAACTGAATTGTTTTAAGTCGAAAAATCCGAACGATAACACCAATTACCTTGGGGTTTTTTTTACCGAAACATTAAGAAATTCATGTGCTGATAATATTGTAATTTCCAGTCATCCGAGTCAAATTTTTACCATTACAAGTCAACTTATATATGTTGAGCGGATTTTAAAAGAGAGGAAAATAAAACTCTCTGAGGTACAAGAATAGAAGAAAAAAAAATACCCTGGTGTGATTAATACATCACTTGGAATAGTTTATAACTTACAAATCTCCCCGAAACGTCATGTTGTATGGTTTAATACATAGGCAACTGATGGCCTCCGTGTTTTGACTAAAAAGACTTAATTATCTCCCCTGGAGTTAAACTCAGATATTTCGCCAGGACTCCATGCTCAACATTTAAACTCTGGGTTGAATTAATCAGCTTTTTACGAAATAGTCCCCTACGAAAACAGAACAACAAATCATTTAAAAGAAAGATTTATCTCTTTTTTCAAGGACTCTTTTTCACGTTGAGTGTGTTATCTAACTACCTATGTAGTAGCTGCAGTAGAAGTGTTAGATGCAGAGTTCTGTATCCCTTGTAGTCTATCACATTTGATTAAAACCGGATACGGGCTTAAAGCTTAATGGTTACAAAATGAGTCTATCATACCAAAATTTAGCCTTATGTAGAGATACAGAGTTAGAGTGCACATCTGTTCAATAAAATGTGTTATACTTAACTTTCTGACTTATTTTATATGCCAAACGAGACTTGAAATCGCACATTAGCCTTCTTAAAAATACGGCAACACGGTTCAAGTAGCTGTTACCAACCCACCATTTTCTCTCTTCCGCCATGACTGCAGACTTTAAATTTTAGCAGATGGGCTGGTAACTTCAACTTTTTAGGCATGTATAGGCCTACCTAATGAAAGGATACCAAATTTATTCATTGGGGGATATTAAACCTGTATTAAGCCGGTAGGTCTATTTAATTGAAGATTTGAGCGGTACATCGAGACCCGAAGTAGGCAATTACACAGTTTGCGGCGTTAAAAGTCTGTAGCTACAGATCGAGGTGTATAGTTTTGGTCACACCTGGCGGCGCCCATCGATCTGATATGAAACAATTATCCAGATTCTTTTTTCTGTTGTCTACGTTTCAGTTAATAAATAAAGGGCATCCATATGTTTGGCTTGAAAAGTTTAAACTAAGCAATACACGCGAGATTTTTTTCTCTTCCTTTAAATATATTGAGACCATTTTTCTGACTCGGCTGTGCGACCGGGAGGAGAGATGGGACCTAAAGTCTGGACAAAAGAGAGAATTTTTCCATCTCTATTTTACAAATTTTTTTTATCCGTGTCAGTATAATTTTATTTAACCAACTAAATAGCATTAAATATATCCGTCTATTTCAGACAAATTTGTGTGAAAACACTTTTCTTTAAAAGATGATGTCAAGAAATCTTCTGTTTACATACAGCTTAGTGTGCACTAAACGCTGACAGCATATTTTATCTACCGAATATCTATTCACAAAATGGAACCTTTGCTACATGACTAAGCCGTATATAAGTTTTCCTACAAATAAATCACGTTTGTATGCCTATGTCAATTTGCGTTATAGTGTCAAATTCAATGACGTAGAAGGTTTGTTTTTTACGTCATTGGTCAAATATCGGTTGCTCTCCGCTTAAGGGAGATAACTCCTCGAACAATAATGGGGAATTCCCTCCATATTTACGCATGCGTGCAGTCAGTTTCTATTTTGGGATAGGAAGTGTCCATTGAGTGAGTAAGAAGACATTCGTCCGACGATAGCCTTTTGCAACAGCGCCAAAGATTGAATCATTTAAGAAGAATGAAGCTCAGTAGTTGATAGTTCATTTTCTACAAAACATAATTTTATTTTGATTGTTATGTTGTGGATATTCAGAAAGGATGTGACAGATTAATGAGCTTTGAACATTACGAAATAACAACAACAACGCGGGTACTTCTATGTACCAAAGTGATTCAGATTGACATTTGTGGGGTGAAAGTGACATGAGAATAGGTGGAAAATGACTGGAGGTGTTGTCAATCATGAAGCGTCTATTAAAAATGCGCTTCAAAAGGTATTTGAGATTAGGATTCACTTTCTTTGAGTCTTTTCTTTACATTTATTTGAATTTAATTTTAAAAAGTATGTAAAGATTCATAAGCATGTTGAGGAGAGTAGATCTACGTATGTCAAGGCAGTTTTAGTCCTATTAAAAAGGCCGTCAATGTTTGATATTTATCATTTGGATATTCACAGTACCCCGATGTCCTATCCTTTGATTCAATTTCCTTAATGGGTATTTGCGCAAAACACTTTGCGCACCGTTAAATCGAAACTACAGAACGAATTTACCGATTTACTCACTTTAAACTATCAGGCTGTGAAATCAACTTATTTAGCAATCATTTTCTATCCCCAATAATGTATTTTTCGGTAAATTCCTAGAGTTTGAGCGTGTTTTTGTGAGAGAATCTTTACTTTGCGATAGTTGAAGCGGGTGCATAAAAAAAGCAGATTTAAAACCACGGCAACAGACTTTCCACAGTTAAACTAAAATCACGCACTGTAAATTACTTTTTTCACAATTATTCCCAATTTTTGTTTCTAAGTTAAGGAAAATATTAATAACTCATGTGATTATGTATCAGAACACATAAATATCTAAATTTTGGCCACCTGTGTCACTTATAAGACATGCATTGAAACTGCTGGTCTGATTTTTTGATGCACCCACTTCAACTATCGCAATGTCAAGGTCACTGAGCCTTACTAGCAAAGATTCTCGGACAAAAACACTCTCAAACTCTGGAAAAGGATTGCTAAATACGTTGACTTCTCAGGCTGGCAGTTTAAAGTGAGTAAAGTGCTAAATTTATTCTGAAGTTTTCTTTTCACCGTGTGGAAAGTGTTTAGCACAGAAACCAGTTTAGGAAATTGAATCACAGGAAAGGATGTCGAGGTACTGTGAATATCCAAATGTTAAAAATAAAACGTTGACTGTCTTTTTAAAAGGACTTAGGCAGCCTATACTGCATTGACATTACAGCTGATTCCATTTTCCGTTAGGGTCTGTAGGTGGTTAATTCTTGGGTCACAGTTTGTCATCATTGGAATCAAACTTTTTCAATCCCAAAGGCCATTTTGAAGAAACTTTTGAAGTCCCCGCTATGCAAGCTCATCACCAAAACGTCCGTTTTTTGTCAAAGTTGCATCTCTGAGGCAAACTTCTTGGCAATGTTCTTGGGTAGCCAGCTCCCCATTCCCTGGACCCAAGTTTAGCTTATAAATGCTGTTTCTTAATTCAACATACATGGAATCGAAATCCATCATGAGCTTTGGATGCAGAATCCATCTTTCAGGGGGTAATAAAAAATGCCCTTTTTTTTTCTCCATTTTATGAAAAGGTCAAATTCTTTCATTGTGGATAGCTCAAAAGGATATGGTAACCTGGTGTATCAATTCTCTTTTTATTTTTTCAGTACAAATATCCTGATATGGCCAAGAGAGATGTGTTAGGGGTATTCACCACCTACACTGATCTGAGGCCAAAGTTAGAGCCCTATGGTAAGTTGAAAGGAAAACATAAATATTTTATCGAAGTATACATTTTAGTTTAAATGTTCAGTTAGAATGGAAAGGTTTTTTTAAGAAACATAAGAATTCATGATTTTCTGTATGCCCCACCAGTTACCAGATCGTCCAAAGGGCTGTCATATTGTAATTTTATTCAATTTCTTTTAAGCCAAAAAAACGGCATTGTATGAGCCAAGTTTCAGCCACTGATACTTTCTTGATATAGTTTCTTGATATACTTTAACAGATTTTCTTATGTACATCAATACATGTACTGAATTAACATGTCTTTTTTTTATTTTCTTGTTGCAGTATTTAATGATGGATCTTCTAAACAATTGTTGTGTTTGGAGGGAACAGTTCCTGTTTCCTATAAAGGTATGTTATATTCTTTAAAGATAAGGGCTCCAATCTGATTGGTGCAGTGCATAGTTTTCAAATGTAATAATCCAAATTATGAGCACAACTAATTTGAGTTATGACGCTGCAATGACAGATGTCCCTTCCCCAAATGTATTTCAAGGTCGAGTAAATCTGCTGTATTTGAGGTCATTCAAAGTAATTTATTTGTTTCTCGTAACAAGAGAGTAAAAAAACAAAGGGCAGGAAAGGTTGTGATTTTTTTTAAGCACTTTTGTTTGAAATTAGGTCAGACGGTCATTTCATCAAAGATAATGATTATCTATACTTGTTGTTTAAGACCCTGCTACTGGAAACCTCACAATTGATAGCAGTGTATTCAACGATAAAAACAATAAGCACATCCCTTTGTTGGGAAGAGGTTTCCTTCTTCTAATTTATGAAGAGTTGTTTCCATTTTTCCAAAAGTCAGCAAAGATAGGGAAAAAAAAACAACTTTAGAATTTTTTCTACTCTTTAATTCTTTCAGCCCTCTGGCTAATAGCAGTTTATTTGAAGAGTAGCAATGCTGTCTTTACTTAGCACTGGAGGAAAATTAACTCTCCAACATTATGGAAACGCTTCAGAACTTGGTTGTTCTAGTGTCAGTTATTGTTGGAATACATTGTCGTCATATAAGTGAAACACCCTTAAGCATGGCTAAATCACCAATCAAACAATACATTTTTTGGGTCACTCAATTTACTGGAAACTAACGAATTATTATGGATTTCCTGACAAGGACAGTATATTATACAATATTTGAGGTTATGAAAAAAATTAAGGAAATCATTTCATACATGTACACTCTGGTAACGAATGTTTGAACTTAACTTTCTTGTTTTGGACTGTATCTTGAATAAATATATATCACTTCAGCATCCAAACAGATTTGGTATATTAAGGAATATATCTATTGTAATGACTATAAAGTTGTTGGGATAGAGTTTGTGATGAGTTCTATCCATGTAGCTAAGGTTTAATAGTGAGAGGAGTGAATGCAGACATTACAGTTTTGACAGCACCAAAAAAAATCTGTTTTAAATGAAAGGGACGGAACTAAGGGAATAATTTTAAAAAAAGAGACAAATAAATTTGTTTTTTAAATCTACTGCTTAATATATAATTATTTTTCAGACCTAGACATTGTGCTTCTCAAAAAACATTTTTATGGATGTTAGTTGCCCCAATTAAAAAATAATAAAATCTACACACAAATACAGTGTACCCTAAATCACCTAAAAATTCGTCCCTAAAATTGCTACTTTGGAAGTTATTTTAAAGGCCAGGAAATTGTGTCTGAGAGTCAGACAATTGATTTCCCAGTTAGAAAGCATCAACATTTCTCAGAAAACATAAATTTGTCTGTTTACATGCTGTAATATTGTTACAACTAGCAAAAATGTAAGCATTGTTCATAAATGAAATTTTACGTGATTTACAGTATGTTACATTTTTCAACAGGAAACACTTATAATATCCCTGTATGTTTATGGGTATTGGATACACATCCCTATAATCCACCATTAGTATATGTTAGGCCTACAAACACTATGAGGATTCGATCTGGAAGACATGTAGATGCTAATGGCAAGATTGATCTCCCCTACCTTAGGGAATGGAAATACGTAAGTCTGTTGCATTTTTTAGCTGTCATATCTGTAACTTGACAGTTTTTTTGTTTGATAAAAGTAAAACAAACCCCAATTATTGTTGACCTGTTCAATGGAACCTCGCTTTAGTCAAAATCACATATCAACTCATAGTTTAACCATTTAAAACAATGGTTTTATTATTATACCTTCATTTTAAATAAAGATAAGTAAAACTATTATAATATGGAAATAGCCAGGAAATTGTTTATTAAGTTTACCGATCTCAGTATCAAACTGTAGCTTATGTCCTTTTTTGCTTTATCAAATGACTTGAATATGATTCGAGAAATTTTTTGTTGTTGCAATTTTCACTTCTTGGCCGCTTATATTATATATATATTAACATATTATTTCTTTCTGTTACTATCCAGCCTCAGTCTGACCTGATTGGACTGGTACATGTTATTTGTATAGTGTTTGGAGAGGAGCCTCCTGTGTATGCTACCAGTGGTAACCCAACTATGAGTGGTATGGGACCAGCACCTTACCCTGGGGGACAGTCGGTTGCACCTTACCCTCCAGCCGGATCAGGTAACCAGATAAAACAATAAGAGAATAATGCCCCCTAGCCACATGTGCACAGACACCGTGTGGCAAGTAGCAGTCCATTGTCGTCAGTCCCCCCAAGGCTAAGAAATCTGTTACAAGGCATGGCTTCTGCAGAAGTCTTTGCAGCGCGCCTTTGTCCATAGATTTACCTCGGTAGGACCATTGCCTGCCAGCTAGATACAAATGTTTGTGCAGTGGTGTGCGCCAATAACTGGATCTTTCACACAGCCTACTTTTGCTCTTAGTGTGGCTGTAGAATATATTCATTGTCTACATAGTTTTTAACGCTTATTACTGTCTATGGAGTAATTTGTATAGGGTAAGCTGTATAATGGCAAACAATATAAGATGCTTATTCAATTTTCATTCAGTGCAAGCTACTTATTTTCAGGATTCCCGATGCCCACCCCTGGTGGTGGTGGTGGGGGTGGTGGAGGTACTGGGGGTAACACACCATACCCATATCCCCCTTCTACAGGAAGTTACCCGTCTTCAAACACACAGTACCCTGGGTACACACAAAACACAGGGTATATGTCACAGAGCTACCCCAGCCCAGCCTACCCCAGTTACCCCAGTCAGGCTGGAGCTTACCCTCCAACATCTTCTAACCAACAGTGGGGTGGGTACCCTAACTATCCCAGCTCCCAGCCAAGTTACCCCACAGGATCCAGTGGAACAACACCAGCAGGTAAGCCTAGTTTTGTCTCTTCTGGGACCAAATTCATTGGAGGAAAGAGTTAAGATCTTACCTGATGTGTTAGAAATAACTGCATCATCAACATTAATTTTATCAATTGTTTGATTGGGGTTTTAAGCTGTACTTACGGTTATTTCACTCCTGTGATGGGTTGCCAATTCAATGGTTGAAAGAAATAAATCCCATCTGGCAACAAACCAAGATAACACAGGACAAATACAGGACATGATGATCACAGGATGTAATACAAACAGAGCGACTTCATGATGCCCCTTTGTTGCGGAATTGTTTTGAGACTTTTGATATTCTTTTCATTATGAATGAGTGAAATGCCGCTATGAATACGGTGTTAAACCCCAACCTAATAAACAATAAAAATAAAACATTATTAAAAATTTTATGTTTAAACTTTCAGTTGGAGGTCCTGGTTCTACTAACACAGTGACAGAAGAGCATTTAAAAGCATCCCTATTATCAGCTGTGGAGGATAAGATGAAGAGACGACTTAAGGAGACATTTGCTCAGGCTCAGGTAATTTACAAGTATACAAAGACAGCTTGAAAACGGTGATAGCATCTGATCGTCAATAAACCCAGATGGGCCGCGGCTGTGGCTTGGTGGTTAGCGTGTGCACTTACTAATCCTACTCCAATGTGCCGTTGACGGGATTGGGTCCATCTGTTGACCATCCAGTATATGAGTGAATCACACGATGTGGCTCAAGCAATCACGGGTATGGTTTTTACAAGGTTTCCTCCGGGTTTTCCACCGTTATTAGGCAAGGAACAGTGTGAAATCGACACTCCATTGCATATAATCAGGGCAGTTATTACACTCAATTTGGTTCTGAAAAACGTATGGGCTCCCAAAATATGTAAATAAATTCCTATTTTCGTAACATCTGTGTTAAGATCATGCCAGAAAGGGGTACTGCCTATGGATTGATGCATTTGGGATAGGAACATGGAGAATTTGTCTAAAAACTGTCCTGATAATACCTATGAGTACGTCGTTAATCCCTAATCAAACAAACTAACAATCCTTTGTTGCAAGTGGCATTGGTGAGGATTTCCTTCAGGCATTGGGTTGGCATGCCATTACTACGCCATTAAACCCCAATATAAAAAAAAATAAACACACAGTAAAATTTTCAAGAATTTAACATTGTGTATAACGACCTGAAGGTCTAAATTGTGAAAATATCTGACAAAAATATTTCAACATAATAACCTATATTAAAACAGTATGTTAAAGGTAAAACTTTCAAGTTTGGATATCTGGTCCTCTGGTGGCTAAATAAACTATATTCTTAGCTTAGTCATCGTTCCAACATCTTTTCAATATTCCAACAAAGAAAAACACATTGTTTAATTGTGTAAGGGCGCATGTAGTTAATTCTGAGAGTACACAATCATCATACAGCTGGAAAGCCTTTGAGCTCGAAATCAAACCAATCAATCTATCTATTTCAGTCCAGTTCAGCTATATATTATCTAAGATTTATGGAAATGGGACACTTGATTTTCATAACAATTTATTGCATTGTCTTTCTTAAGTGTTGTTTTTCATCTGTCTGTAGGCTGAAATGGATGTCCTGTATAAAACTCAATCAGAATTACAGTCTGGAAAGACAAAGTTGGAGAAGATGATAGCAGATTTAAACAGAGAAAAGGTAATGTGTTCAAGTGGCAGTCATTCTTATTGTTTTGATTCCACCAAGTATTGAAGTTTATTCGTAATTTAAAATGGTAAAGTTAAAATAACAAAAATATTCAATGAGATTGTTAACTTTTATTAAAAAGATCTACATTGTTCCGTAAGAAGTCCAGAATACTTAATGTTTTAAAATTTGGTATACACGGAAAAAAATCATAGTCTATAGTTTTATCCCATGCTACATTAGTTTGACTTGGAAATGCTACTCTCCATCTATTTTTCAGTCTGTCCATCTGTCCGTCACAACAATGTGTGAACGCGATAACTTGAAAAGAAATTGATTGATTAACACCAAAAATAGATTGTATCTTCCTCCTGTTGCAACAATAAATTAGATTGCATTTTCACCAAATTATGCGAAACAATATGGCACATTTGTGTTTTGAAGACAAGATGTTGAAAACAAACATACCTACCAGTATTTACTTCAAATTTGAAATGTAGTTTGCTCCTGTTTGAAAATGGAAAGAATTGCAGGTCACCAAATTCCACAAAAATTATGATTGCCATTACAAAATTTAATTACAGTCTGTAAGTGATGTTATTACTATAAATTGAAAATAAATTTTCCTGTTCGCTTTTAAATTGAAATGTTGATATACTGTAAAGATAATGTGGATTTCATTTCATCAAATTCCTCAAAACAATATGGCTGCCATTGGTTAATTTTGCAATACTTACCTCTGTTGTGGACAAAATAACTTTAATCCAAAATCGTCACCTTTAAACTTTAATAGCTAAGACTTTACATTTTGTTAGTTGTTTTGTATATTTTTTTGAAAGAATTACACTCTATTTATGACAAGTAGAACCTGCCTTTTCCTGTAAGTAAAAGAAATTGTTCTCAAAACGAAGTGGTAATAGGTAATTCGGCCATTTTGAGACATTTTGACAATTATCTTCCAAGCTTAGATTTGCAAAGGATTCAGTGTGTCAAACTTCTTGTCACAAGTTGTCAGATTAGGTAGAAATTTTCTAATGACTATTTTATGTGGGGTTTTTTTTTGTCCTTAGGAGGAGGTTGATCGTAATATACGTCTATTGTCTCAGAAAGACCAAGAAATCAAAGAGAATTTGTCTAAAATGGAAAGTCATGATAAAGTTGAAATAGATGATGCCGTTGTGACTACTGCGCCTCTTTATAAACAGTATGTATTGTATTTAAACAATGTTACCATATTCTGTTTATTTTGTTTGTTCACTGTCTGACTGTAGACTTAAACAGTCACTTTATTGCTTGATTGTGGTTGGTATGAAGTAGAAGGGCCCTTGCCAGTGGCTCACTGGTTAGAGTTGTGGAGTACTGATCATTTTCCGATGGGCCCGCCGCTTTGGCTCAGTGGTTAGCATGTGTGCTGACTAATCCTTCTTTGATGTACTGTTAACGGGATCGAATCCGCCCATCGACCATCAGGTATTATGAGTTAGTCACGCGATGTGGCTCCGGCAACTGCGGGATTGGTTTTTACAAGGTTTTCTCTTGGTTTTACACCGTAATTAGGCAAGTAACAATGTGAAGGGGACAATCCGTCATCATATAAGTGAAATACCCTTAAGAACGACGTTAAACCCCAATTAAACAAGCAATCATTGTTTAATGTACCACTTACAGGTAAGAATCCCTCACTGCCAGTCGACCTCTGGTATATAAGAAAGTCACATGACATGACATCCTGGTTTTCTACCATAGTTATGTAATGCAGAGTATAAATTGGACAACCCATCATATGAGTATAATACATGTAACCCAATCAAACAAATGAAACAAAAAAATTATGTATTTGGTAAAAAAGATATTTGATTTGAATATAACAATCAAAAAAGTTGGATGTGCTAGATTCAATCTATATATTCCTGGTACCAGTTGTGGTTTGTTTGGTTGGAGACAATTTCCCTGGTGGTATCAGAGCTAAGGAATTAATATGAGTTTTGTCCCGCCTATTGGTTGTTTCCTTAACTTATTGCCCTCTGGCTAAGGGCAGATGTTACTTTAGTACGACATTAACCCCTAACCAAGGCCAACGTTGTACATGATTAATGTTTGACAGGTTGTGCAGGCAATGAAACTGATGAAAATTCTACAGCTGCTGGATAATTGCAGGGCATAGACTGTTTATGAACTGTTTAGTCACCCTCAGCAAAGCTGAGATCCATACAACTTTTTGTGGGTGACTGACCAGTCTGAAAACTGTCATGTGGCGCAAAGTTCCCTACTTTATTTCTTATATTAAACGAAATTTCCATGACTTCCTGTTCATCTTTACTACTAAATGAAATGAATTTCTCCGTAAGTGCAAATGGCATTTGAATTCATTGTTTACAGTGGATAGTGCTTCCAAGGAAGTAACTCAAAAAAATTGTGGGCCAATATATCCTTGCTGGCCTATATCGCAT